>ML391821.1:0-119850 GCA_005239525.1 Nicotiana knightiana | reverse complement strand
GTTCAAACACCCCCCCCCCCCCCATTTCACCTAAAGCCTTACAACCCTCCCCCCCCCTATCCGTCTCTCTCACTCTCTCTCTATCTTATCTCTCTAAGCCCACCGTCTGCCGCCCTAGCTCCGCCGGCCGAAAATCGCCTCTGGCGGCGGAGCATCACCAAATGACCCCAAACCTTCACCTAATAACCTCCTTTTCATCCTCAACCACCTTTCACCATTTGTTTCTTCAAAAAATCACCCGAAAATCCCCAATTCTAGATCTAAGAATCTGAAACCCTAGTTTCTTATTATCGGCCGATCCAAGAACAATTAATGACTCATACCTACATGAGTCAATAGCTCTTGATGGGAGGTATTGATTCATGTGGGTTTGAGCCATTTTCAAACCTCGCCCAAGTCCGACAAGGTCCGGCGACCTTCAAACCTTCCGGCCAAACCCTTTTTAACGGGTATTCTTCTTCTTTCTTTACTGTTTCTATGAAATATCAAAACAAAAATCATGTTCATTACTGTTTTCAATTATTTCTGTTAGCTTATTTTGTCATTCGATTAGTTATTGTTCCCTATTATCCCTTATTTGGATTATATGTTATTTCCTATGTTTGATCAAAGAAAAAACCTAAACTATTTTGGTCGACGCATTCTTGTTTCCATTAGTATTGTGTCGAATTAACAGCATATCTTTTAGTTATCCAAATGATCTGCTAACTTAAATTCCTCTCCTCTTTACTGTGAAAACAAGATGTCATGTGTTAGTCCCCGTTTATGTGATTATTGCGTAATTAGATTAGGGTTATATTATGGGTATGAATTGTTTCTGGGGTTCCCTGATTATTGTGCTTAGATTATCTGTCAGTGTTTCTTGTTTTCCCATGTTCATGATTCGTGAGTAGGTAGCCGTTTGAATTTACTGTTTTTGATTAGTTAATTGTCTGCCTGATTCATTAAGAAACTAGTTTAATCCTATGACTCAAGTTTAACTTAATTAATGACAACTTTCTAAAGGATACTTGTTTAATAGGATCAACCTAGGTTGTTAACATCTTAAACAATCAGTTAAGTCCTAAGTGCTAATTAAGATAATTAACTAGGTCTGCTTAATTAACATAAGTCAACTAACCTAAGCTTAAGGAATCAAGTTAATTAGTCTTAATTAAGTCAATTAAACTAGGATTAAGCTAATAATATCTATTAGTCTTAGTTAACTAAAATGAGCTAACTAGGATTAATTAGTTAGAGCTAAACCCAAGCAAGTTAACCATGGTTACCTAATGGTAATTTCAGGGACTTCAAGGGGTATATTAGGTAACTTAGATTAAGAGATAAGATTTTTAAGGGTAGAAGGGTCTTTTCATAAGCTGGAAGTTTCTAGAATAGGGGCAGTTGTCCCAAAGGATAAGGGTGACAGCTGCCCTATGTACTATTTCAGCTCTTTGAATAGGGAATATGTCAAAGCATATCCCATCCCTAAGCCTCCTATAAATAGACCCTCTTTTTAGAGACCAAGGACCCTTTTTTAGAGACTGAAAATTACCTTTCTTCACACACAAGAACTTGTTCTCCCTCATCTGCTCTTTGTTTTATTTGCTAAAAGTATTTGAAAAATACCCAAAAAATCAGAATAGTTTCTCCTTCCTTCAAAAAACATGAAAATGTTCCTAAAATCAGTGAAAAGATCTAGCTTCTTGCAAAGTCTCTTCAAAGTTTTCTGGTGTCTCTTCCTCAATTTTTGTTTTGATTTGGACGTTTGCTTCTGGTTTTCTAAAAATCCAGTCAAGTTATTCTAGTAGCTGATTGATTCTGAGGCTTCTGTTCTGTTGCTGCCTGATCTTTCCTTCTCCTATTTAGCTTTTCTTGGGCCTAACTTTTATTTGGTCAGGGTTTCTTTGAATTACTGCTCCTAAAGGTATGTAAAATTGAACCTTTCTATGAAATTTAAAGATCTGAAACATGTTGTCTTTCTTCCATGAATCTGTAGCTTGTTTGCTTAAACCTATTCATGTATTAACTCATGTATAAACCTTACATAAGCATGTTTCATCTTAAAATTGTCTCTTGCATGATTGTGTGATCTGATAGGAGGAATCGTTGAAAAATAGCATCAAAGGATAATGAACCTAACCTCTAATGGTTAAGTTCATCCTATAAAGATTCTTAAATATTGGTCTAGATCAGGCCCTAGATATCTAGATATACCTATGAAACATCACTATGGTAGATGAATTTGACCCTCTATAATTGTCAAATTCACCCCATATTAGGTTCTTAAATAGTAGCTTATCACCCCTTAAGGATATGAAATGGGTAATCAACAAGGGCTTTAGAGTAGGGAATTTGAACCTTCCAATGGTTAGATTCACTCTCTCAAAATGCCTAAATAATCAAAGTCTAGGAGTAAATATGGACTGAAGGTCCAGGGTATGAAAATGACATTCTGGAGTTGAACCCGATCCTCTTATGGTCAGGTTCGCACCAAAAGAATGCACAAATAATTCTGCTTTTTAGTAGAGTTTAGCATAGCATTATCAGGTTTGAACTTGACCTCTTTTCATGGTCCTGTTTGGTCTGGTGGATGCATAGCACACCCAATTATTTGGGATGTTCTACAGGTTGCAAAAGGCTTAGATGCACAGCCATAAAGAAATTCAAGACAAGCAAGTAGTTAAAGATCACCATCTCCAGTTTATTCTTTTGTAGAAAAAATGTAATCTTATAGAAATTTGAAAGGTTGTAATTCATCTATCGTTATCTTTTAGCATAGTTGTATCTAAACTGGACTGTATATTCAATTTCAGTTTCGTCCATTCTAATTTTAGAAAGAAAAGGGACATTCCCATGAAATTTGAATTCATGCGTCTCGTTCTTTGTTCTGAAAGTATGTATGTACTCATTTAAGTCTAAAGAAATGGGCCTAACTATGCTAGATTCGTCCAAGTCCACTGGACTCGAACGGGAACAGTCAAAAGTTGTACGCAATGCCCTGGTTGAACGTGAAAAGGCTCAAATGTGTAGTTATCTCAAATGTTGTTTTGTTTGCAAACGTAATTACGAGATTCTATAAATTGGGATATTCAGATCGGCAAGATTTAGTTTGTTAAAAAATCTGTTTTTTACAGTTTTCCTTACCTATTGAATTGGTAAGAACAGTTGTTTTAGCTCGGACTGAATTTTGCAAATCTATACAAAATACAAACCTGCTATTCAAAATGCACTTAATATTTCCAGAATCATGACAATATATAGGAGTCGGCGTGTATAAATTATGAAATGAACAACATGAATTTAGGTTGTTTCTGAAATTGGTAAAAACATTCAGCCGAAAACGTTCTGTTGCAATCAAACACGTCTATTTGGCTTCTTGGGAACATGTTACTTGTGAACCTTAGATCTCTTTTTATTAATGCATGCCTTAAACTATTGTGCTTATCTTCACCTCTTATTACAAAATGGCCAAACTAGGATGGCCAAAGGTGTTTAATTGGGCTAAACTAGGCCATAACCCAAATCCTCACGAATGTAATTAATGGATCTAGTTTGGGAGTGATTCATATCATTATCTAGAAATGACTCTCTAAATTAATCATTATGACTTAATTTAGGAATTACTTTAGACATAGTGAATCTCAAATACCATTTAGATAGTGATTACTTTAGACGTAGAAGACAAAATAATGATCAAAGTATACATTCGCGTAGCTTTGAATAAAAACACTAAAATATATACCTTTTTCTAAAAATTGTGTATACGTTTTACGTAACACAAATGAAGACTAAAATAAACACTCGTAGAGACACTTTTAGGAACGAATTTCTTAAAAAATTATTATCGGAATTGCGTACACCCTCGCGTGACGCGATTTCGATTTCTTTTGACAATAGAACAAAATATGCGCTTGCACACTTTTTTCCATATTATTTAATGAGTTCAGTGTTGAGAATTGTGTACACATTCGCATGACATGATTTTAGACGCATTTTAAACTCTACGGGTTTACGCATACATGACCCATCTCAAAATAACTCTTTAAATAAAATTGAACAATAGAAGCGGTAAGGTAAATGCACATAGGTATTAAATTCAGTAATTAAATAATTTATGCCAAGTTTAATCATTAAGTGACCGTGCTAGAACCACGGAACTCGAGAATGCCTAACACCTTCTCCCGGGTTAACAGAATTCCTTACCTGAATTTCTGGTGCGCAGACAATTTAAACGGAGTCCAAATTCCTCGATTTTGGGATTTCTGATAAACAAATGGTGTCCCGGAACATCGTAAAAAATTTGGGTGGAGACTCTGAATAAAATAAATCCCAAAAATCAAATAATGTCACTTAAAGTGGAAAAACTCCCTCATTACCCTTACGGGTGAAAAAGGAGGGGTGACAGCTCTGGCGACTCTGCTGGGGATCGAACCCAGAATCTCTGGTTCAGGGTTCAAGAATTCGAGCTTTTATGTGATTTTACATGGCTTTCTTAAATTGTGATTTTACTGTGTTTTGTGCGCTCAAATGTGCTAAATGCTATTTATTTACCGCTTTGATATTTATTTGAACTGTGATTTAAACTGTCTTCTTATGCCTCCCTTCTAAGTCTTCTAAAAATTGGTGCACACGTTCGCGCGGCCCGCCTTTCTATTAGAGGTCATACCAAGTAAGAAATACAGGGATGGACTAGCCACTAGGCCGGATAGCCTTTCGTGCTACCGGTATGTCGCTCCCACCCCGACTCGAGTTGTCCGCTCCGGTAGCCAAGGTCTAGAACAAAACCTCAAGTTTAACCCTAGAATGACAAAACCTCATTGCCGGATCCCTAGTAGGATCGATTATCTGCATCATGTGCATTTTGACTTAGGGGACTCAACACAGGGTTTGGGTCCGTCTAGGACAGGTGTACCCGAAATGAAAAGACCATCCTGATGCATCCTACTTGCTATGTGCACATTATTTGTCTCGGAATGTTTGTTGACCGGCTAAAAAAAAGAAAAATAGAAAAACCAAGAGCATGGGAGGATAGAAAATTCACCAGTTTTGAAAAACCATGATATTTGAAAAATACATCGAAACTCTTCCAAAAAAAAGAGGACAAAAAGAATTTCAAAAATGAGAGAAAAAGGAGTCAGAATAATTTTTTTTTGGACTGGGTCAATTTGACCGAACTACGTGAGGTCTGATTCTCACTGGATGTGAGATACGTAGGCAAACCTCATCGGTGCCGACACCCCACTTTTCAAAAACAAACAAAAAATGTCCGTCAAAATCAAACTGACCAAGCTTCGGTTAAAGTCTTGCATCGTTCTTCCCAAAATAAGCCTTAGACCATTTTACGTTGTCGAAGGGCTATTTTTCGTTCAAGAACGAATTTGGCTGTCACTTTTTCCGAAAAGTACCTTGTTTGGTCTCAAAACTCTGCTCAAAGCAAGAAGGGGCCATTCTTTGCAAAAATGACCACTTTGGTCAAATTTGCACAAAATAAGCCACTTTAGGAGAGTTTGTCTTTTAAAAATTAAAAATGGGTCTTTTGTGTCCAAATCAGAGGTAATCCTAACCTTGTTTGCTCACAGGTGCAAAATGAACACTATCCAAACTCCACAGTTGAACACTTAGAAGAGGTTACCCTACAAGTCCAGATGTGTGGCAGGATTTAGATAAAGATGGCAAAGAATGGGTCGGTGAACAATTGGGATCTCTCATTGATCTTATGAAAGTGAAACCCCGAAACGACTTGATTAAAGCTTTGGTAACCTTTTGGGATCAGGACCACAATGTGTTTCGTTTTTCAGATTTTGAGCTCACTCCAACCTTAGAAGTGGCCGCCGGATATGTGGGTTTTGGTCGAGACTTAAGGAATCAACAAATCATCTTTCCAAGACCTATGTCAGTACGCCGGTTCTTTGAGATCCTTTCCGTTAGTTGGAAACTCAGAAAAGGCCGAGTATCCAATGGGTGTTGTTCATTCTACTTTCTATATTCCAGATATGGTTTCTCAGACGGATTTGAAATACATGAGAAAGCCTTGACTAAGAAGCAGGATAAGGATACTTGGAGAATCCATCACCGGTTTGCCTTCATCGTAGCATTTCTGGGTGTTATGGTCTTTCCTAATGCCGAAGGGTCTATTGACGTTCAGGTGGCCAAAATTGCCCAGGTCTTGACCGAAAAGAAAGATCATACTCTGGATTCACTCATATTATCTGACATTTTCCGAGCTTTGACTGAATGCAAGTCGGGAAAAACATTTTTTGAAGGTTGCAACATCATTCTCCAGATGTGGTTGGTTAAACATCTTCGTCACCATCCAAAATTCATGAGCTATGGTACCGATAAAGCTAATTTCATCGAGGGTTATGAAGAGAGAGTGAAGGATTACCATTTTCCAGAAGAAGTCGAGGCTTGGGTTGATCATCTAAGGTATTTACGAGCAAACCAAATAGAATGGACTTTGGGATGGATCCCACTCAAAGAAGTCATACTTATGTCCGCTGCCAGGAATCATCTACTATTGGTGGGTCTCAGAAGTATCCAACCATATGCACCCCAAAGGGTTCTGATACAATTTGGCCGTTATCAAGTGATACCCGAAGAGGAGGATTTGAGCATCCAAGTCATTGAGCTACACCCCGAGGCCCTCTTACCTGAAGCCTTAATTCAAGAAAGTTGGAATGGGTGTCGATACTTCAAAGAAGATACCCAGGTGCCCAATCTTGCTAGAGGGAAGTGGATCCGGGATATGTGGCATGGTTTGAGAAAAGAAGTTGCATTGTTGGAGAACCAGAACCCGAGTCAAAAAGGCCTTCCAAGAGGCCTCATGTGCATGATTTTAATGATAAAATTCAAGAAAGGCTAGCTTGGGGCGAAAAGGAAAGGGAATATCAAGCCACTATCCATGCTTTCAAAGAGAAATTAAGAAATATGGAGTTTGATAATCAGTTGCAGGCACAGGTAGTCGAGGGTGAAAAATGACAAATGACCCGAGAAAATGAGGCGCTTCGTGCCCAAGTACGGAGTATGAAAATATCCCTCGAGACGCCTGTAAGGAGTGAAAGAGATGAAAAAATCATTAACAATCTGAGGTTGAAGGTTCATGAATATACCTTCGATTTGAACAAAGCTGAAAAAGACCTGTTAGAGGCTGAAAGGAAGTTAGCAAAAGGAACGGAAGAACAGGCTCGTCAATTAAGGCAAAAATATGGCAAAGAAATTTCCATCTTGAAAGAAAAACTATTTGCCATGGGGACTGAAATAGTCCAACAGACCAAAGATCTCATAACGGAAAGAGAGCATTGGTATGAGAAGATTTCCCAGTTAGAGGATATGGTGCAAGAACTACAAGAGCAGAACAATGTGAATTCCCAGGTATTGGAGGCCCGAGCGCATCAAATAGGGCGCTTACTTCAAGAGAAGGGGATCATAAGGAATAGAATCCAAGAAATAACCAACTACGTGGTACAGAAATGCCACGAATGCGAGAGTATGACCACTTCCATGTTCTTTGCCACCATGATGACTTTTGTCCACCAAGTAATGGACGACTTGGATTGACTTCAGGGGGATATTGCACACAGACCGGCACAGAGACCCGCCAATACACCACAGGCCCCGAGGAGAAAACCAGAGGCTCTCCTTTATTATTGATGTTTAGTTTTTTTCGAGTCTGTACTTTTATTGCTTTCAAAAAAATATGTTGAGTTGTTTTGTTTTATGTCTAGAGTATGTACTTCTCTTTCGTGTTTATTAATGTTTCCAAAAATCACCTGTAATGAAAAGAAATATCTTTAATAGTGAAATGAAAATTGCCCTTTGTTTACATTTACCTGTTCCGTAAACTACGTAATGATCTGATTCATGCGGTGTCATGATACGTAGGAAATCCACATAGAATTCGATCATAGCCCTCAAAAGAATAAAAGAACAAACAAACAGAAAGATACGAGAGAGAATATTAAAGCCGGGATGAAACACACAGATATTGCAAACATTTTAGAAAAACGTTTAACTGTTTAGATGCATCTCATCCCAATGTGTGATTCTGTATATGTTAATATCTCCCACTAACCAATTTGTTGTTTACTCTCGAAAGGTTACTTCTTTTAAGGTGGTTGGTTTACGGTGGTATTCTGGCGACACATCCTTATTTCACCAGATCCAAAGGGAGTATCGCAATGACATTAGAAAGTCACCTATCTATTGTTGAACCAGAGGATGGCCCCACTTCGGTTATCCCTCAAGAAGAATCGGCAGTCGCCGAAGAAAACAGAAGACTAAAATGATGTATGCTAGAGATGTGGGACGCTTGGTCCAACGGAATGGAGCCACCTAACTCCATCCCCGATTTCCCTGAACTGATTCCCAGAATCGGAGGGACCACCAACGTGCCAATTTCAATGCCAAACCCATTTGTTCCATTTGGGTTCCCAACCATGGCCTCAAATTATACCGGAATTCCTTCTGAGGTTCACCCCCATGCACCATATTTTGGATTACCCTCTGTGGTATTTACTGTGCCACCAGCTACAGGTGTAGCACAGCCAACACTGGCGCGACAGAGTTTTGAGCCAGCAAATTTTACTTTCCAAGCTCCTCCCTTCCAGCTGGATACTGCCCGGATCACTATGAATGCTTACCCACAGTACCCACAACTTGAATCTCCTGTGGAGCCAGAAAAGATCTTGAAAAATATTGAACAGGATGAGATAACCCGAAATATGAAGAGTATCGAGCAAAGTTTGAAAAATATCCAGGGCCTAAGCGGCCAAAAGAGCGTATCATACGTTGATTTATGCATGTTCCCTCATGTGCATCTACCTGTGGGTTTCAAAACTCCAAAGTTCGAGAAATACGAAGGGCATGGAGACCCGATCGCTCACCTAAATAGATACTGCAACCAACTGAGAGGAGCAGGAGGCAAAAAAGAGCTACTGATGGCTTATTTTGGGGAAAGCCTTACGGGTATCGCCTCAGAGTGGTACATTGATCAGGATATCTCCATTGGCATGTATGGGATGATTTGGCTTGAGACTTTGTAAGGCAATTTCAGTACTATGTGGATATAGCCCCAGATTGAAATTTTCTGTCTAATCTCAAAAAGAAAGCTTTCGAGAGCTTCCAGGAGTATGCCATTAAATGGCGGGAACAGGCATCCCGAGTAAAACCTCCCATGGAGGAAACTAAAATGATTAGTATCTTCCTATAGGCCCAAGAGGCCGATTATTTCCAGAATATGATGTTCGCCATGCGCAAGCCGTTCGCGGAGGCCATTAAAATTGGCGAGATGGTAAAAAATGGCTTGAAGACAGGCCGTATTTTAAGTCAATCTGCTTTGAGAGACACCTCCCAAGCCATTCAAAGTGGCTCGGGAGGCTTGGAAAACAGAAAGAAGAAAGAGGAGGGAGCCATGATGGCTTCAGGCCCCAGGAATTCTCGACCACCTCGGGAATATCCAGGCTTATTTCCCAAAGCTTCACAACACTATTATCCTCATCAGGAAGCAACTTATTCCATGTCTCCTTTACCTTATGCAGTGATGAACGCTCAACCGCAGCCCCGACCATAGCAGTACAACCAAAATAGAGCTCCACCTCCTAGAAATAACCATTCTCACCAAGCCCTATATAATCCACGCCCTCCTCAGAACAACTATCCATACAATACTGACCCTCGTGAACCACCAAGGTGACCTACTTTCACTCCTATCGGTGAGTCATACTCAAACTTGTTGCCAAAGTTGATTTATATGGGACTTCTGCAACCCGTACCTCCAACTCGGCAAAATCCATAATCAACGTCATACAGACGAGGAACCCGCTGTGCCTATCACTCGGGAGCAGAGGGGCACGATACTGAAGACTGCTGAACTATCAAGAAAGCAGTAGAAAATTTGATTGAGCAGAAAAAAGTGGTGCTAAGGGACGAGGAGGTCCCCAATGTCACAAACAATCCACTGCCAGCTCACAATAATGGCCCGTCATTGGAATGATTTGTGAAGACAAAGAATTTGACCCGGCGCTGAAATCCATCATTGCCATTGTGGATACAGAAAAGAAAACAAAGTCCCCTGGCCAGGATAAAGGAAGGGCCAAAGAAGAAAAGAAAACAAAGCCCCCCGACCAGGATAAAGAAAAGGGCCAGGAAGAAAAGAAAGAGATGACACTAGCTAAAGAAGATGTCCTTTATGTTTCGAGGGCTACGCGAAACAGACAACTCGCCTTGATCCCTCCCAGAAGATTAGAACTGAAATCAAAGCTGCAGAGAATGTATGTGCCGAAGGGGACATATATTGTGAAAAATCTGACCATCCTACCTAAGCATAATGAACCTCTGATCATTAGCCGCCGGCCGCAAATCCCTATAAAAAATACAACTACTGTCCCCTGGAATTATGATCAAACACTAGTAACATACAAAGGGAAAGAAGTCAGAGGGGAAGTCAACGAGGCAAAACCTACTAGGAAATATCATAACCCAGAGGAGTTGAATAAAGCCAAGCATAAACACTTTTCCCCTCAAAAAACCCATCACTGCCGAAGAAGCTGAAGAGTTTTTCAAGAAAATGAAAATGTCTGAACATGCCACAATTGAAGAACTCAGGAAAACACCGGATCAAGTTTCGCTCTTGTCTCTGTTGATGGGCTCAAACGAGCATCAAAAAGTACTCCTAAAAATGCTGAATGAAGTGTATATACCAACTGATACCTCAGTCGAGCAGTTAGAGAGAATGGCTGAGCGCTTCTTCAAAGTGAACAAAATTTCGTTCAGCCAAAATGACCTACCTCCTGAGGGGGGCGCTCATAACAAATCCTTACACTTGATAGTTAAAAGTGAAGGATATTATGTGAAGAGAGTTATGCTTGACGGAGGATCCGGGTAGATATTTGCCCCATGTCAACGCTTCAAAGAACAGAAATCGGCACTGAGAGAATCCGGCCAAATAATGTTTGTGTCCGCACCTTTGACGGTATCAAAAAGGACACCATTGGCGAAATTGACATAGTCATGATGATTGGCCTTGTGGATTTCACGGTAACCTTCCAAATCCTGGATATGGACACCTCTTATAACTTCCTGTTAGGAAGACCTTGGATTCATGTTGTTGGGGCAGTGCCATATACTCTCCACCAGATGGTCAAATTTGAACATGAGAATCAGGAGATAGTAGTCCATGGAGAGGACGAACAATCAATATACAGGGACCCCTCTATCCCCTGCCTCGAGGCCAGAGAAGGTAGCGAACATATTGTTTACCAAGCCTTTGAGATTGTGCTTGCTGATCAGCACGAGGAAGGTGTTCTGTACCCACGGCCTTGTTTATCTAATGCGTCAATCATGGTTGCTACTGACATGATCCGACACAGGTACAAACCCGGAAAGGGGCTCGGGGTATCCTTACAAGGCATAACCGAGCCAATCTCTTTGCTTGCCACCGAAAAATTCTTTGGCATCGGTTTCCAGGCCACAGACAATGATGTGAAATGGGCCAATGAACGTAAAAACAATGGATGGTACTTGCCTCAGCCAGTCCCACACATCATTGAGTCCTTCATCAAACCACAGTACGTTAAAGAAAAAGATGAGGCCTTTACGACCGAAGAAATTGAAGAAATATATGGATCCATGAGACGAATGTTATATGAGACTCACATGGTTCAGCCAGGAGAAGGCTCGGGCACCGCAGAGGTGCAATACATGGGTCCGAATGCCAAACTGCAGAACTGGAAACCTACTCTCTTCCCAATCAGACGGGAATTTTGGTAGGTCATGTTTTGCTGTCCTTTCTGCACTTCGAGTTATTTCAGGGTGTAACTCGAGTGTTTTTAATTTTATTGTCTTTAAATTCTGATGTAAGCCCCATGTTATCTTCAAATTCAACGAAATGAAATCAAATTTCATCGTCTATTATTCTTTCTGATTTTGTTATTTTTCTTATTTTCAGTCCGAATGATGCGGTCTTAAATAACATGACATGCTTGCGGACCTCATATTCTGATCTTAATACGATGTCTAATCTCTAAATAATGAATCAAGAACAAGAATATGACGAAGATGAGGCTTTTAGGGAAATAAACAGAGATTTGGAACAATTTGAGAATAAGCCTAAGCCAAACCTAAACGAAACTGAGCCAGTTAATTTGGGTAATCCAGAAGAGGTTCGAGAAACCAAGATAAGTATTCACACGGATGAGAAAACTAGGGACGCATTGATTCAACTTCTGCTCGAAATCAAAGATGTGTTCGCTTGGTCTTATAATGATATGTCCGGACTAAGTGTAGATTTAGTGGTACAAAAGTTACCAACCCATCCCGATTGCCCACCCGTCCAACAAAACCAAAGAAAATTCAAAACAAATATCAGTGACAAAATTAAAGAAGAAGTCACTAAAAAATTAAAAGCCGGTGTAATCCGAGTAGTCAAATACACCACATGGCTAGCCAACATAGTCCCAGTACTGAAAAAGGACGGGAAGCTCCGAGTATGTGTTGATTACAGGGATTTGAACAAAGCAAGTCCCAAAGACAATTTCCCTATACCAAACATCCATATCCTTGTCGACAATTGTGCCAAACATGAGGTACACTCGTTTGTGGATTGTTATGTCGGTTATCACCAAGTCCTAATGGATGAGGAAGATGCAGAAAAGACAGCTTTCACTACACCATGGGGGACTTATTGTTACAGGGTTATGCCATTCGGTTTGAAAAATGTCGGGGCAACCTATATGAGAGCCATGACTGCCCTTTTCCATGACATGATGCACCAAGAGATTCAGGTGTACGTTGATGATGTCATTATTAAATCCAGAACATAGGAGGACCATGTTCGAGACTTGAGAAAATTTTTTGAGCGGCTACGCAAATATGACTTGAAATTGAACCCTGATAAATGTGCATTTGGTGTTCCCTATGGGAAACTCTTGGGGTTTATAGTTAGCCGCAGGGGCATTGAGTTAGATCCGACGAAGATAAATTCCATCTGAGATCTGCCACCTCCAAAGACTAAGAAAGAGGTCATGAGCTTATTAGAAAGGTTGAACTACATCAGCCGGTTTATTGCACAGCTTACAACCACATGTGAGCCGATATTCAAGATCTTAAAGAAAGATGCAGCGATCAAATGGACAAACGAATGCCAAGAAGCCTTCGACAAAATCAAGAAATATTTGTCAAAGCCGCCAGTGCTGGTCCTTCCTAAACCAGGAAGACCTCTATTCCTGTACCTAACAGTCGTGGAAAATTATTTTGGTTGTGTCCTCGGGCAACATGATGTTATCGGGAAGAAAGATCAAGTCATCTACTATCTGAGCAAGAAATTCACTGGCTATGAAGCCAAATACACTCTACTAGAGAGAACTTGTTGTGCCCTAACTTGGGTTGCTCAAAAGCTCATACATTATTTGCTGGCTTATACCACATACCTCATAACCAGGTTAGATCCTCTAAAATACATATTCCAACAACCAATGCCCACAGGAAGGTTAGAAAAATGGCAAATCTTGATAACGGAGTTTGACATCGTCTATGTCACCCGCACAGCCATGAAAGCTCAAGCCTTGGCCGATCACTTGGCTGAGAACCTGGTTGACGATGAATACCAACCTTTAAGCACTTATTTCCCTGATGAGGAAGTCAATTCGGTCGAAGTAATCGCAGAAGACACTAATACCTGGAAAATGTTCTTCGACGGAGCAGTCAATGCCAAAGGCGTTGGGATTGGGGCAATCTTAATTTCGCCCACGGGACAAACACTATCCAGCCACGGCCCGTCTCCGGTTCTTCTGTACAAAAAATACTGTCGAATATGAAGCTTGTATAATGGGCATGAACATGGCCATTGATATGGATGTGGAAAAGTTATTGATCATGGGAGATTCTGATTTGATCATCAAGCAAGCTCAGCGAGAGTGGGAAACTCGAGATGTTAAGCTCCTTCCATACAGACAACATGTGGAAGATCTTAGCCAACAGTTCAAAGTCGTCGAGTTTAGATATATTCCTCGATGCCACAATAAGTTAGTCGATGCACTGGCTACCCTAGCTGCAATGCTGCCATATCCTGGTAATGTCCACATTGACCCCTTAGAAATTCAAATCAAAGAAAGACATGGTTATTTTAACACGGTCGAAATAAAACCCGATGTCCAACCATGGTATCATGATATCAAAAGATTATTGAAAACAAAAAAATACCCGGAGCATGCCAATGGGGATCAAAAGAGAACCATCAGAAGATTCGCCAGCAGTTTCTTTTTAAGCGGAGAAGTGTTATACAACAGGACTCTAGATATGAATTTGTTAAGATGCGTAGATGCCAAAGAAGCTGAAAAGATTATGAATGAAGTACATTCAGGAGTATGCGGTCCCCATATGAACGGGTACATCCTCGTAAAGAAAATTCTGTGAGCAGGATATTACTGGATGACCATGGAAAAGGATTGTTTCAGTTTTGTGCGAAAGTTCCATCAGTGTCAAATACATGGTGACCTGATTCATGCACCACCCTCGGAATTACACCCGATGTCAGCACCTTGGCCCTTCGTTGCCTGGGGAATGGATGTCATTGGGCCAATCGAGCCAAAAACTTCAAATGGACACAGATTTATTTTGGTCGCCATCGACTATTTCACAAAATGGGTCGAAGCAGTCACTTTCAAAGTCGTCACTAAGAAAGCAGTGGTGGACTTCATGCATTCAAATAATATTTGTCGTTTCATTATTCCAAAAACTATCATTACCGATAACGCTGCAAATCTAAACAACCACTTGATGAGGGAGGTATGTGAGCAGCTTCAAATCACACACTGTAATTCCACCCGTTACCGGCCCAAAACCAATGGTGCCGTCGAAGCAGCCAATAAGAAAATCAAGAATATCCTCAGAAAAATGATTCAAAGTTCTAGATAGTGGCACGAGAAGTTGCCTTTTGCATCATTGGGATATCGCACAACCGTGCGCACATCAGTGGGGGCTACGCCTTATTTACTGGTTTATGGAACTGAAGTCGTGACCCTTGAGGAAGTCAAAATTCCTTCCCTGAGGATCATTGTCGCAGCTGAAATCGAGGATGATGAATGGGTTAAAACTCGGTTGGAAAAGTTGACTCTGATTGATGAGAAAAGAATTGTCGCAGTTTGCCACGGGTAGTTGTACCAACAAAGAATGGCCCGCGCCTATAACAAGAAGTTACGGCCTAGGAACTTTGAAGTGGGGCAGCTCGTCCTAAGACGTATCCTCCCACACGATGAAGAAGCAAAAGGAAAATTCGCCCCCAACTGGAAAGGTCCATACATCATAAGGAAATTGCTACCAAAAGGAGCATTGTACTTGGGGGATATCGAAGGAAATGACCCCGAAAACGCTGTCAATGCGGATACAGTCAAAAGGTGTATGTTTGACCTTTTCATGGTGATACTCACGATCGAAATGATGAAGGATTTCATTCACGCTACCCCAAACACTACCAATTTTGTAAACCCTTTGAGCCGGTTACTCTTCCTTGATTACCCTCTTTGGAACTTGAAGTGTTAAAAAAATATCGAAATAAAAACAATAACAAATGTTTCCCCGAACTACGTCTGACTTGACTCCGAAAGGATACATAGGCAGCCTCCCCTTGGGGTTCAGTCACACCAAAATAAAATCCACATTTCCCCAAGAGTTTAAGTTGGGGCAAGTGTTAAAATTCGGCAATGTTTCGCCCGAAAAGTTCTAAAGTTGTAATTCGATACAAATTCCTTTTACCCCAAATCATGTTCAATTCCTTCCAATCGATCGACGAAGAAAGGCTAGAATTGGAGGATACAGTTATTTGGATCTGATGCAAGCAATGAGAGAAACTAAAATGAGAGAGTCTTATCGTTGAAAACCTACGCGGGCACCATATGGCGATGGTAAGGAAAGAAACGAAAATGAGAGAGTCTTATTGGTGAAAACTCACACGGGCACCATGAGGCGATGGTGAGTAGAGAAACTAAGAATGAGAGAGTTTTGTTAGTAAAAACTCGCAAAGAACACTACAGGGCGATGGCGAGAATAGAAATGAGAGAGGTTAGTCGGTGAAAACCCGAAAAGGGCACTACTAATCGAAAAAGAGGATTGGTCACTAATATTGACATGGTCTGGGGCAAGGTTTCTCCACCTTGAGGTAAAAAGTCGTGACAAATTTCTGAGAGTCAGATGGTTTATATAGATCAGGCATCCAGTCCAAGACGCATGTCTTGTTCATTGAAGGTCGCATACACTCCAGATAAGTCCTTCTTCTCTTTTCCCCCGAAAGGGATATTTCCTGTCAAAATTCATTGTCTCCGTTTCTTTATTATTTTTTATTTTTATTTTTTTCAATCCCTTTCAGTCTGACTCTGTTTCTAAGGAAAGGTAAAGAAAAGATGGCAAAACTCATTTATCAGGTTCTCGTTTGACACGGGCCGACATGCAAAGGGCACCGAGCCTTATCAGGGGCATAGGGTCAATCCCAACTGGCCACAACGGCCGACGCTTTAAAAGCAAAACTCTTGAAAGGAGAAAATCAAATTGAAATTCCTATAAAGGCAATTGAAGTGAAAGGTTGAGTCCCACGTGGCTAACCCTCTCGGAAAAGTTTGAAAAGCCGAAGTGCTCATTGGAAGGAAAATCAGAAATGAAAGGCCGATGAAGGCAAAGTAAAGATGGAAAAGGTTAAGTCCCACGCGGCTAACCGTTGCAGCAGAATTTGAGGGGCCAAAACTTCCCCGTTACTCTGGAAATCCAAAGGAAAAGCAAGTGAAAGGCCTACAAAGGCAAAATAAAGTCAAAAATTGGGTCCCATGTGACTGATAGCCATGGTAAAATCTGGAAAGCAGAATCCCCGGGGTCAGAGATGAAACCCAATCCCCATCAAACAAGCAAGTGGTTGAGATCTTCTCAAAAGAACTGAGATCAAGCGGTTGAAAATCAAGGCCGCAAAACCAACCATCGTTTCAAACTAACAAACTGTTCTTTAATTGAAGGAAACAGGTGTAACTCAAAGCAACCTTGCAAAGGCAAGCGTAACCAAAAGAAAAGGCACAATATCTAGAAGCAGTTATGCAACAATACCTCCAAAAGGGAAGTTTTCTCTAAAACCTTTCCCACATTTACTCAAAATAAAAGCAAAAAAATAGTGTTGAAATCAGCCCAAAGCTGAAGTGGTATAGGGTCTCCAAACCCTAGATACACATTTCCCTACATAGGGTACACAACCCCTGGTCGATGTTTTCTTTTCCAGCATAGGGTATACAGCCCCTAGCTGATGATTTCTTTTCCAACGTAGTGTATACACTCCCTAGTTGATGTCGGCATAGAGTATACAACCCCTAGCTGATAATTTCTTTTCCAGCATAGGGTATACAACCCCTAGCTGATGTTTTCTTTTCCAGCATAGGGTATACAACCCCTAGCTGATGATTTCTTCTCCAACTTAGGGTATACACTCCCTACTTGATGCCGACATAGGGTATACAACCCCTAGCTGATGTTTTCTTTTCCAGCATAGGGTATACAACCCCTAGCTGATGTTTTCTTTTCCAGCATAGGGTATACAACCCCTAGCTGATGATTTCTTTTCCAACGTAGGGTATACACTCCCTAGTTGATGCCGACATAGGGTATACAACCCGTAGTTGACGACTTCTTTTCCAACATAGGGTATAGAATCCCTAGTTGATGATTTCTTTTCCAACATAGGGTATACAATCTCTAGTTGATGATCTCTTTTCCAATATAGGGTATACAATCCCTAGTTGATTTTATTTTGCAACATAGGGTCTCCCACCCCTCGTTGATCTTACTTCTAGACATAGGGTATCCAATCCCTAGTCTACAATAACTCCCAAGTGCACTGTTCCCGGCTTTTCATCGCTTTCAATAATAAAGTAGCTTAGATTTCCTTAATATAACTCACGAAATTTTCCTAGTGAAAATTGGGGCATAAAATTTCATTCGTTTGTTTTTTGATTTTTGTGCAGATTACGTTTTTAGGACATTGGACTCGAGACGACCAAAAGAAGAAGTTTCGATCCAGAATAATAAAACAAAAATAGAAAAGAGAAGATTGAATCCAAAGTGCAGAAACAAGGAAGATATGGATTATTCGGGACAAGATTGAAGTCATCTGTTCAGTATATCCTGCCTTGACCCAAGGAACGATAAGACGAAACCAGCACCTGCGGCTAACAAGCATCAAGATCCAGGTCGGAGTCAGCAAAAAATCAAGACTCAAGACCAAGTCTAAGATAGGAATCTTGTAACTAGCAGCTGATAGGTTTGGTTAGTCTTTCGTTTTGTTATTGATGTTTTATACGTCAATACCACACAAGAGGGGGGGGCTGATTTGTGTGGTGTCCAATTTTCGAGTGCTGTCTAAATAGAAGAACCTGGTTCTTCTTAATGTTCCAACTTCTACTAGTGCGGAATAATAAATTCAGTAAAGTAAAAACACTGAGATTTTTACGTGGAAAACACCTGGCTCAAAAGGTGAAAAACCACGACCTACTCCTCAGTAGGATTTTTCCAAACTCTTCACTACAACTCTGAGCCAAACAGCATTTACAAAATAAACTCTTTTGTAAACCTAAAGATTAACTCTAATCCATTTGCATCAACCTAGCCTCTAGCTAATTGCAACAAGCTTCAAGTTAACTCTAACTTGAACAATGTGTACCTATTACAATTGCTTCTAATAAAGCTGAAAGATACAATATTAAATCACCTACTACAACCAACTAGACTCGAATGACAAACTGATGGAACTGGCTCTTCTAGCTGGTCAGTAGCTTTTGTATCCCACAAGGATTCTGCTTGCAAAATTTCTCTGGTAATTTTGCCTTCAGTTCTTGCTTTAATTCTGCCTGTGTGCGATTGAATCTTAAGTAGGAATACTTCAACATTATATAGCGCCAGAAGTTAAGATGTTCTCGTTTAGTTCTAATGCAACTCTTCCTTGTTGGAAGAGTTTGTGTTTATCTCAACTTCCTTCCTTTATTTGGTCCTTCCTGAACTCGAATTCTAACCCCTTATCAATTTGCAACCTTTTTGCATTAGGAGACAATTTCTTAGTTCATGGATAATTCACAGATCACGTTTATCTCCTATGCATGTACGGTTCTTGTGCCAATTGGTTCGTTCAAGATGGTTTCCCTGATGGACCTGGTTCAACTGGGTAGGCATTTGTCAATCTTCAAAACCATGCAGTGACTTGGGTAAACAAATTCCTCATTTTTTATGATGACAAACTCGGTGCTCAACCCTGTATAAACTTCAAACACTTTGTATGATTTTAAGCATTTATCATGTAGAAACCAAGTTCATTAGGTTATAAATATCACAACTTTTGAAATTTTGAAAAAGCACATATCTTCCCCTTTTGGCATCATCGAAAAGTTGCAAAATGATAAACTTTAATAATTACTCATGGCCATTGAGGCAACTGCAGGTGCAAACATGATTAATCATTAAAAGAAACCAATAAATGTAAGCTATCTAAGAAACTGAGACAAGTCAATAACAAAAACAGCAGAATTCATTGATTAGTACGCAAGTCAAGCACCATACAAAAACAACTAAAGCAGTCACTACCATGAGAAAAAATAATAAAAATAGAAATAGAATAATTGGTCAAAGAGGGGTTTTGGTAGCTCTGGAATTCCTAAGATTGGGAAGGGGCATATGAGGTTGGGGTCTTTGCTTGAAGGAGAGAAAGAATTTTTTGAAGAACACCTTCATTTTTATCCTTCTCCTTGACTAGTTCAGATCTAAGAGCATCCTGCTCAGCTTCAAGCTCATGAAGGCGAGAATTTAATCGAAGGATCTCCGCATCCTTTATCTCTCCTTGCTGCACTAATGACCTGACTTTGCTATTGAATGGCTGCTTCTTAGATGAACCAGGTTCATCCTCAGGAACATTGACAATATGATCACATGTCAGCAAAGTGTTCTTCCCAAAATAATCCTTAGTAGTAGCCATCTCAGTTTTCTTCACAGGAATCGCAAAGTGGGCAAGCACAACTGTCACAATAAATCCATAAGGAATAACCTGTGCTTTCGTTCCATTTACAACTCTGTCCAAGAGCTGAATGATGAAAGCTGGCCAATTAATATGATTTCCCCTGTACAGGTNTTTGGTTCCATTTAAAACTCTGTCCAAGAGCTGGATGATGAAAGCTGGCCAATTAATCTGCTTTCCTCTGTACAGGCACTCCATAAGTGTTAAGTCCATGTAACTGGCGATGTGTCTACGCTCTTGTCTTGGCAGCAGAAACTTAATCACAAATTCTAAGAGTAGCTTGTTCTGGGGCTGCATTTCACTTTTGAACACTGGCCTTGGCTCAAGTTCCTTCACATTTTAACAAAAGAATCTGGTGATGTTGATTGCTGAGGCCATTCCGTCTAGACTGGGCCATCTTTGCCTAGTGTAATCGTCATATCCCTCAGTAGGGATATTCAGAATCTCTCCCAGCTCCTTTGCATCAAATGTGATCTGAATACCCTTGACTATGGAGGTTACCCTGCCATCCTTCACACTTGCATTGGACATAAACTCCACCAGTTCATTCCTTGCCAGCTTCCTTCCAAGTCCTTCTATCCCTGCACATCCAGTGCATTCAACAAAAAGATCATTCCTGATTCTTCCAGATCTCTCACCAACTTTCCTTTAAGAATAGTATGTTTTCCAAACATGGTGAGTTTGTCAGATTGCTCACCAGAGATTTCCTCTTCTCCTCCACTCCATTCATTTTCTTCTTCAACAACTTTCACTTTCTTGGCCTTGGACCTGGTCCTTTTAGCTGTGCTTGAGGGTGTGGCAGACACAGAAGCTGACTTCTTTGAAGAAGCCTTAGCCTTCTTGGGCTTGGGTGTCTCAACCACAACTGGAGCCATTTTCTCCTCATGATGAACCAGGTCCATCGTCTCATCATCAACATCAACATTCTCAATAGGCTCTCCTAACTTTGCCTTTCCCTTGGAAGCTTTCTTTTTCTTGCTCTCTCTCAGAGCCCTTTATAACCCATCTTCTCCTTGTCGAACAGTACTTCTTGTAGCACGAACCTTAGTGGCAGAGACATCAACAGATATTGAAACTTTTATTTTCTTTGGGGTAGTAGCCTTCTTCGATTTTGAAATTCTTTTCCTCTTGGGATTGTAGGACTCCCCCAGCTTCCTCAACATCTCAGCCAAAGTCTCCTCGACAGATGAACCAGGTTCATCTGTTGATTTTTGTAGGTTTTCTAAACCTGTTGCTGCCTTCCCAGCAGTACTTCCCCCTAAATTTGTGACTTCTTTTTCTTTTATCACAGGATTGGGGCCACAAATAGCCAACGTGGCACCATCCTCCCCAGATCCCCTTACAAAACCTCCTTCTCCCTCTTTCTCAAGATTTTTTCCCAGTTTTCTTTGCCTATCTGGCACTTCTACATCAACAACTGACCCAACCAACACAAACCTGTTTTCAGTATTAGCAATTTCAGATTCAACTTCAAGATTACCTTACTCAGAACTGGATGAACCTGGTGCTTCATCCTCATTAGAGGATTTGAATGATTCACTTGAAGATTCAGACATATGAACATTGATAGCTTTAAGAATTTCCTCCAAGAATTTTGCACAAGATCCAGAAGCAACTGATTTTCTTGCCAAAACTTTTACTCTTCGCACCCTGGGGGTGGGAGGGTTAGGTGTGGGTTCAGGAGTGGATTCAAGAACTGGAGGGTTTGGGAGATGAAGATTGGTTTGGTGAATGTGAACTGTAAATTGAAGTAGAATTAGGACTGGAATTTTCTTCCTCATGATCAGAGTTTGTGTAGGAAGATGAAGCAGGGGGTGGTGAAGACATTTTTCTGTATTTTTGGAAGTAAAGAGATAATCAGTTTTGGTTAGAAGAACAATGATCTTGATTCGACTTGTTATGTTATTAAGAAGGGAGGTAATGATGTCCCTTTTATAAGATGTGGCTATTAATTATACAACGGTCAGAATATTTATTCAAGTGGGAGTCTAATAGTTGTAGGAGTGTCAATTATTAGATAGTTAAGAGTTCCCTACCTCTAGGCTAATTGAGTACCGATGGGACTTCTTGGAACGGGTTCATATAGAGATTAGTACAAAGAGTTTGAAATGAACCAAATATAGAGAATCCTGCTCATGTGTGACTGTAATTAATTCAATAATTGTATGGAGATGAGCACGTAACTTGTCAGTCAGATGAACCAGCAGGGATGAACTAGGTTCATCGTGTTAAAGTCTTTAATTTGCCTCAATTTACAAGGATAGAGAAACATCATTAGCAACCAGGGAATCATATTAATACATGGCAAGAGAGTATGACAGTAAAGTCATGATGTTGAGCAATGATTAGTCTGGTCGATTATCTAAGTTAGTGTTTCTAGCGAAATATTTTTTCTTTTTTTTCAATTAAGTGATCTTAATCATCCCTAATTCAAGTCGGTTTCTCTGAAAATGCTCCCTACTTAGTGCTTTAATAAAGATATCTGCAATTTGTTGATCAGTAGCACAAAATTCGATTGAGATCATTCATTTTTCATAGTTATGCCTTAGGAAATGGTGTCAAACATATATGTGCTTAGTTCTTTTATGATGAACCGGGTTCTTCATCATACTTATTGCACTAGTGTTGTCATAGAAAATAGGAATGCATCCAACCTCTATACCAAAGTCCATGAGTTGTTGCTTGATCCATAGCAACTGAGCACTGTATGAGGCTGCAGCCACATATTTAGCCTCAGTAGTAGACACGGCTACTGAATTTTATTTCTTGTAGCCCAAGACACAAGGCAGGAGCCCAAAAGGTGAGCCATGCCTGAAGTACTTTTCCTGTCAACCAGGAAACCTGCATAATCAGCATCAGCATATCCTACAAGGTCGAAATTACTACCTTTAGGATACCAAAGGCACAAATCAGTGGTGCCTTTCAGATATCTCAAAATTCTCTTCACTGCAGTTAGGTGGGACTCCTTTGGATTTGCCTGAAACCTAGCACACAGTCCTACACTGAACACAATATCAGGTCTGCTGGCAGTGAGATATAATAGAGACCCAATCATCCCTCTGTATAGCTTCTGATCAACGGATGAACCAGGTTCATCCACATCCAATTTTGTAGTTGTGGCTATGGGAGTGTCTATTTCCTTTGAGTCTTCCATTTTAAACTTCTTGAGCAATTCTTTCACATACTTTTGTTGGTGGATCATTGTTCCATTTGGGTTTTGCTTAATTTGCAAGCCTAAGAAAAAGTTTAGCTCACCCATCATACTCATCTCAAACTCACTTCCCATTAGCATAGCAAATTCCTTGCTCAATTTTTCAGAAGTCGCCCCAAATATAATATCATCCACATATATTTGCACAACCAGGAGATCCTTACCCTTTTCCCTTAAGAACAAGGTACTATCAATTTTGCCTCGTTTGTACCCATGTTCTAGCAGGAATTTTGATAATCGTTCGTACCATGCTCTTGGTGCTTGTTTGAGACCATATAGAGCCTTGTCGAGTTTGTATACGTGGTCAGGTGACTCCTTGCTTTCAAAACCTGGAGGCTGCTTGACAAATACATCTTCCTTCAGATAGCCATTGAGAAAGGCACTCTTAACATCCATCTGATGAAGAGTGAATTCCATGTGTGCAGCAAATGCTATAAGAAGTCTGATTGCCTCCAGTCTTGCCACAGGGGCAAAGGTCTCATCATAGTCAATTCCCTCTTCTTGATTGTATCCTTGAACAACCAGTCTATCCTTGTTTCTTGTAACAGTTCCATCCTCATCAAGCTTGTTCATGAAGACCCATTTTATGGCAATCACTGATTTGTCTAGTGGTCTGGGTACCAAGTGCCACACTTGACTTCTTTCAAATTGATTCATCTCTTCTTGCATAGCATTTACCCAGTCAGCATCCTGTAGAGCTTCACCAATGTTCTTTGGTTCAATCAAGGATAGAAAGGCATCAAACGCACACAGATTTTTCAAAGAGGATCTTGTTTTGATTCCAGACGTTAGATCGGTTATGATGTTCTCAAGAGGGTGAGAACTCTGATATCTGTGTGTTTTGAGAACCAACTGTTCATTTCTGGATAGTCCCATGGTATCTTGTTGTTGTGGAACAGGATCAGGGCCAAGGTTCATATGTTGAGTTCACCATGTCGTGTTGCTTGGGGTAGTTGGACCTGGTCCATCACCTGTTCCATCTTCCATGTTTTGCTTCAATGTTTTCACTGCTTCTCACTAGTTCAAGCTCCTCATCTTCTGGTTCCTGTCTCTCAGCAAGAGTGTTAGTTTCATCAAAGACAACATGTACACTTTCTTCTACACACATAGTTCTTTTATTATACACTTTATAATCATTGCTATGTGATGAATATCCCAAGAATACTCCCTCATCACTTCTGGGATCAAATTTTCCTAGGGAATCTTTGCCATTATTGTGCACAAAGCACTTGCATCTAAAAGCCCTAATGTGGAATATATTGGGCTTTCTCCCTTTAAGTAATTCATAAGGAGTTTTCTCTACCAGAGGTCTGGTCATGCATATATTTATTATATAACATTTAGTGTTTATTGCTTCTGCCCAGAAGTTATGTGGTAGTTTGCTAGAAAGAAGCATGGTTCTTGCCATCTTCCAGAGTTCTATTCTTTCTTTCAACAACCCCATTTTACTGTGGGGTTCTAGGGGTAGAGAAATTGTGATTGATACCATGTTCATCACAGAACTCAACAAACTTTGCATTCTCAAATTCAGTACCATGATCAGATCTTATTGATGCTAGTTGATTTCCTAACTGATTTTGAGTTTTCTTGACAAATGAGGTGAACATATCAAATGCTTCATCCTTAGATGTCAGAAA
This sequence comes from Nicotiana knightiana, assembly GCA_005239525.1. Classification (NCBI taxonomy): domain Eukaryota; kingdom Viridiplantae; phylum Streptophyta; class Magnoliopsida; order Solanales; family Solanaceae; genus Nicotiana; species Nicotiana knightiana. The sequence goes on along the minus strand of ML391821.1, from coordinate 94,997 downwards.
TAAGGTCCAAGTGAACCTTGAATAGTCATCAACTAGCACCATTACATATTTCTTACCACCTCTGCTTAGTGTTCTCATAGGACCACATAGGTCTATATGAACCAATTCCAACTTCCTGGTGGTACTGACCATTTTCTTACTTTTGAAAGAAGATCTTACCTGTTTCCCCCTTGCACATGCCTCACAAACCTTGTCTTCCTTGAACTTAATAGTAGGAAGCCCTACCACTAAGTCGTTAGAGACTAGTTTGTTTAGCTGATTTAGACTTGCGTGACCAAGTCTTTTGTGCCACAAAAGGGGATCATTATCCAACACACTTAGGAAAGTGAGTTCATTTTCAGACAGTGTGGGCAAGTCTATGACATAGATGTTATTCATTCTTTTTCCCTGCAAAACAATCTTGTCAGTAAGCAGGTTAATCACAAAACATTTTGTGGAAGTAAAGGCAACCAAGTTACCTCTGTCACACAGTTGTGATACACTGATCAGGCTATATTTCAAGCCATCTATCAGATACACATGTTCAATGGATCGTGTTTCATCCTTACCTACTTTACCAACCCCAATAATTTCACCTTTTTTTTCCGTTTCCAAAGGAGACATTTCCTCCTTTGAGACTTTCAAGTGAAAGGAATTGTTCCATGTTCCCTGTCATATGTTTTGAGCAGCCACTATCCAAATACCAAATTTGGCTGCCTCCTCTCACTTGAACCTACAAAAAGAATTAGGGGTTAGTTTTAAGAACCCAAACTAGTTTGGGTCCTTTTCTATGAGGGAATGGATGAATCAAGCTTTTTCTAGCCCAATTTGGTAGCCAATTTTTCTTTTTAACAAAACTCTCATTTCTTCGACTGGCCTGCTCTTTTGCAATACACTCAATTTTGTAGTGGCCAGTCTTACCACAATGGGTGCAGATTTTATTCTCAGGGAGAGTGAGATACTTGCTTTTGGGATCCCACTTGGGCAATTGACTTCCAAAGCCAATCCCTCTCCGGTTGCTACTATGATTCTCTTGAAGCCATATCAGGGCATCAGAGGATTTTATTCCATTTATAAGTTCGATCTAATTCATGTTTGACTTTGCCAAGTTCTTCTTTAAGAGTTCTTATCTGTTCATCCTTGGCATACATATTATCTTTTAGTTTTCCCACGTTTNGCTTTAAGTTTTCATATTTTAGTTCTAGAATCTCAGTTTCAAGTGGATGAACCTGGTTCAACAAGACAGTGTTTTTCTTTTCAGATTCACTAAGTCTGATTTCTAGGTTCATGCATTTTGCTTTTAGCATTTCACTTTTTGTAGAGAGTTGTTCCTTCTCTTTGGTTGTTTCTTCAGAATCATCCATGAAATCAAGTAGCAACTCAGAGAGTTTTTCCTTAGATAGGAACTTTATTTTATTTTTAAGATGGGAGATACTTACCTCTGGTTCTTCATGTGATTCCACATCGGATTCTCCAATTGCCATGAGCGCCTGATATTCATTCTCACCATCTTCTGATTCTTCATCTGAACTTTCCCCCAAGCAGCAACCATAGCTTTTGTTGTGGTTTTCTTGGGTTGGACATGTTCCTTCTTCATGTGCCTTCTTTCATATCTCTCCTTTTTCCATTCCACTTCCCACTGAGGACAGTTCTTGATAAGATGGTCAGTCTTTCCATACTTGTATCATCCCTTGTTGGTTGCCATTTCTGGAGCTTTTGCTTTGTTGTAATTTCCTCCTCTAGAGATGCTTTTCTTCCTTATTAGAAAGTTTTTGAATTCTTTGGTAATCATGGCCATCTCATCTTCCTCAAGATCTGCTCCCTCAATGATTCTCAGTGCTAAACTCCTCTCCTTCTTTGGACCATCCATCTTCATTATTTGTCTTCTAAGCTCATAGGCAGTAAGGTTTCCAATTAGTTCATCCAATCTGAGGGTTGCCATATTTTTGGATTCCTGGATAGTAGTGATTTTGCTTTCACAGGAGATTGGTAAGACCCTTGTCAGGATTTTCTCTACCCTTTCCTCTTCAATAATGACTCTACCAAGAGACTTAAGTTCATTTGTCAAAGTTGTAAACCTTGTGTACATCTCTTGGATTGTCTCTCCTTCTTTCATAGTGAAATTTTCATACTGTGAGTATAGAAGAGTACCTCTTGATCTTTTTACCTGAGGTGTTCCTTCATGGGCTACTTGCAAGGTATCCCAGATTTCTTTGGTAGTGGTGCAGCTTTGGATTCTTCTATACTCGTCTGGACCTAGGCCACACACTAGCCACTTCTTGGACTTTGCATTCTTTTCCCATTTCTTCAGATCCTCGGCAGTGCAGTCAGCTCTAGTCTTTGGTACATCTATACCTTCAGCAGTCTTCATCATGGTAGCTAGAGGACCATCAGTGACTATGTCCCAGAGTTCATAGTCTTCTCTAATCAGGTGGTCCTTCATCCTGTTCGTCCACCACGAGTAATACTGGCCATTGAAGAGTGGTGACCTTACAGTTGATTGACCCTCCCAGTTTCCAGGTGGTGCACTCATTTTGATCTTTTCTAAGGTGTTAACCTTATCAAGGATAACCTGCTCTGATACCAATTGATGTTTTATACGTCAATACCACACAAGAGGGGGGGTGATTTGTGTGGTGTCCAATTTTCGAGTGTTGTCTCAATAGAAGAAGTTGGTTCTTCTTGGTGGCTAACTTCTACTAGTGCGGAATAATAAATGCAGTAAAGTAAAAACACAGATATTTTTACGTGGAAAACACCTGGCTCAAAAGGTGAAAAACCACGACCTACTCCTCAGTAGGATTTTCCCAAACTCTTCACTACAACTCAGAGCCAAACTGCATTTACAAAATAAACTCTTTTGTAAACCTAAGGATTAACTCTAATCCCTTTGCAGCAACCTAGCCTCTAGCTAATTGCAACAAGCTTCAAGTTAACTCTAACTTGAACAACGTGTACCTATTTCAATTGCTTCTAATAAATCTGAAAGATACAATATTAAATCACCTACTACAACCAACTAGACTCGAATGACAAATTGATGGAACTGGCTCTTCTAGCTGGTCAGTAGCTTTTGTATCCCACAAGGATTCTGCTTGCAAAATTTCTCTGGTAATTTTGCCTTCAGTTCTTGCTTCAATTCTGTCTGTGTTAGATTGAATCTTCAGTAGGAATACTTCAACATTATATCGCACCAGAAGTTAAGATGTTCTCGTTTAGTTCTAATGCAACTCTTCCTTGTTGGAAGAGTTTGTGTTTATCTCAACTTTCTTCCTTTATTTCTGTCCTTCTTGAACTCGAATTCTAACCCCTTATCAATTTTCAACCTTTTCGCATTAGGGGACAACTTCTTAGTTCATGGATAATTCACAGATCACGTTTATCTCCTGTGCATGTACGGTTCTTGTGCCAATTGGTTCGTTCGATATGGTTGCCCTGATGGACCTGGTTCAACTGGGTAGGCATTTGTCAATCTTCAAACCATGCAGTGACTTGGGTCAACAGTTATTTTGGTGTAATAAGGAGATCAGCAGCAGTAACAGCAGTGACCGCAGTGAAACCACAGTTACTCGGTAGTCCTAGCTACCAAAAATTTAGAACTACACTGACCTGATTCCTTTATATCCAAGGATATGTAGGCAACTTTTGAAGCAGGGTTCGGTCAAACTTTTCAAAAACGCTTCACAATGGAGCATATGAACGGGTACAAGTCGTTCATAGTTGCTCACTTGGTCTTTGCCCGAAAACTCTTCGTATTTTCGAGCAAAAAGGGGCAGATGTGAGCACGTGATTTTTACCTACCATATAATCCTACCCAAAAAAACTCCATAAATTATTTAGTTCTATGATTTTTATTGAATTTAAGTGTTATTCGTGAATTAATTTTGCATTATGTAATCATAATTTGCCTTTTAAATTTATAAATAATTCAAAGTGGCATAATAAGATGCGTAAATGTAATTATTATTTTAACTAATGACAAAATATAATAAAATAGTTTAAATGTTTTAACTTTTGGATTTAATCACTTTGTTTTGACCAATTGTGGAACTTGTTCTATAAATAATTAGGAGTGTCATATTAAACATTTTTTTACTCTTAATTAATTGATCAATCAGTGTACAAATGGGATAAAATTAAGTTAAAATTAATTACTACATTTTTTTTAGTTTAAAATTAATTGAAATTACTTAATTAATGGTGAAATCAGGCTTAAAATGAGATATGGGCTGGCCTGCCCAGGCCCAAACCTATCTCTACACTACCCAAATGACCAGCCCAATCCCCTCTAACCCGGCTTGCCTCCCTCGCCACCCCCCCCCCCCCCCCCCATTTCACCTAAATCCTTACACCCACCCCCCTCCCCCTCCCCTATCCGTCTCTCTCACTCTCTCTATCTTATCTCTCTAAGTCCACCGTCTGCCGCGCTAGCTCCGCCGGCCGGAAATCGCCTCCAGCGGCGAAGCATCACCAAATGACCCCAAATCTTCACCAGATAACCTCCTTTTCATCCTCAACCACCTTTCACCATTTGTTTCTTCAAAAAATCACCCGAAAATCCCCAATTCCAGATCTAAGAATCTGAAACCCTAATTTCATATTATCGGCCGATCCAAGAACAATTAATGACTCGTACCTACATAAATCAATAGCTCTTTATGAAAGCTACTGATTCATGTGGGTTTGAGCCATTTTCAAACCCCGCCAGAGTCCGGCAGCTTTCAAATCTTCCGACCAAACCCTTTTTAACGGGTATTCTTCTTCTTTCTTTACTGTTTTTATGAAATATCAAAACAAAAATCATGCTCGTTACTGTTTTCAATGATTTCTGTTAGCTTGTTTTGCCATTCGATTAGTTATTACTCCCTATTGTCCCTTATATGGATTATATGTTATTTCCTGTGTTTGATCAAAGAAAAAACCTAAACTTATTTGGTCGACACATTCTTGTTTCCATTAGTATCGTCTTGAATTAACAACATATCTTTTAGTTATCCAAATGATCTGCTAACTTGAATCCCTCTCCTCTTTACTGTTAAAACAAGATGTCATGTGTTAGTCCCCGTTTATGTGATTATTGCGTAATTAGATTAGGGTTATATTATGGTATGAACTGTTTCTGTGATTCCCTGATTATTGTGCTTAGATTATCTGTCAGTGTTTCTTGTTTGCCCTTGTTCATGATTAGTGAGTAGGTAGCCGTTTGAATTTACTGTTTTTGATTAGTTAATTGATTGCATGATTCTTTAAGAAACTAGTTTAATCATATGCCTCAAGTTTAACTTAATTAATGACAACTTTCTAAAGGATACTTGTTTAATAGGATCAACCTAGGTTGTTAACATCTTAAACAATCAGTTAAGTCCTAAGTGCTAATTAAGATAATTAACTAGGTCTACTTAATTAACACAAGTCAACTAACCTAAGCTTAAGATATCAAGTTAATTAGTCTTAATTAAGTCAATTAAACTAGGATTAAGCTTATAATACCTATTAGTCTTAGTTAACTAAAGTGAGCTAACTAGGATTAATTAACTAGAGCTAAATCCAAGCAAGTTAACCCTGGTTACCTCATGGTAATTTCAGGGACTTCAAGGGGTATATTTGGTAACTTAGATTAAGAGATCGTATTTTTAAGGGTAGAAGGGTCTTTTCATAGGCTGAAAGTTTCTGGAATAGGGGCAGTTGTCCCAAAAGATAAGGGTAACAGCTTCCCTATGTACTATTTCAGCTCTTTGAATAGGGAATATGCCAAAGCATATCACATCCCTAAGCCTCCTATAAATAGACCCTCTTTTTAGAGACTAAGAACCCTTTTTTAGAGACTGAAAATTACCTTTCTTCACACACAAGAACATGTTCTCCCTCATATACTCTTTTTTTTATTTGCTGAAAGTATTTGAAAAATACCCGAAAAATCAGAATAGTTTCTCTTTCCTTCAAAAAAACATGAAAATGTTCCTAAAAAATCAGTGAAAAGATCTAGCTTCTTGCAAAGTCTCTTCAAAGTTTTCTGGTGTCTCTTCCTCAATTTTGGTTTTGATTTGGACGTTTGCTTATGGTTTTCTAAAAATCCATTCAAGTTATTCTGGTAGCTGATTGATTCTGAGGCTTATGTTCTGTTGCTGCCTGATCTTTCCTTCTCCTATTTAGATTTTCTTGGCCTGACCTTTATTTGGTCAGGGTTTCTCTGAATTACTGCTCCTAAAGGTATGTAAAACTGAACCTTTCTATGAAATTTAAAGATCTGAAACATGTTGTCTTTCTTCCATGAATCTGTAGCTTGTTTGCTTAAACCTATTCATGTATTAACTTATGTGACAAAAATGTGACGCATGTGTATAGAGTTTGAGTAGTACATTATGTTTGCTTGGTTTCTAATAGCTAAACCTTACATAAGCCTGTTTCATCTTAAAACTGTCTCTTGCATGATTGTGTGATCTGATAGGAGGAAATCGTTAGAAAATAGCATCAAAGGATAATGAACCTAACCTCTAATGGTTAAGTTCATCGTATAAAGATGCTTAAATATTGGTCTAGATCAGGCCCTAGATATCTTGATATCCCTATGAAACAATACTAGGGTAGATGAATTTGACCCTCTATAATGGTCAAATTCACTACCCCATATTAGGTGCTTAAACAGTAGCTTATCACTCCTTAAGGATACGAAATGAGTAATCAACACGGGCTTTAGAATAGGGAATCTGAACCCTTCAAATGGTTAGATTTACTCTCTCAAAATGCCTAAGTAATCAAAGTCTAGGAGTAAATATGGACTGAAGGTCCAGGGTATGAAAATGACATTCTGGAGTTGAACTTGATCCTCTTATGGTCATGTTCGCACCAAAAGAATACACAAATAATTCTGCTTTTTAGTAGAGTTTAGCATAGCATTATCAGGTTTGAACTTGACCTCTTTTCATGGTCCTGTTTGATCTGGTGGATGCATAGCACACCCAATTATTTGGGGTGTTCTACAGGTTGCAAAAGGCTCAGATGCGCAGCCATAAAGAAATTCAAGACAAGCAACTAGTTAAAGATCACCATCTCCAGTTTATTCTTTTGTAGAAAAAATGTAATCTTATAGAAATTTGAAAGGTTGTAATTCATCTATCGTTATCTTTTAGCATAGTTGTATCTAAACTGGACTGTATATTTAATTTCAGTTTCGTCCATTCTGATTTTAGAAAGAAAAGGGACATTCCCATGAAATTTGAATTCATGAGTCTCGTTCTTTGTTCTGAAAGTATGTATGTACTCATTTAAGTCTAAAGAAATGGGCCTAACTATGCTAGATTCGTCCAAGTCCACTGGACTCGAACGGGAACAGTCAAAAGTTGTACGCAATGCCCTGGTTGAACGTGAAAAGGCTCAAATGTGTAGTTATCTCAAATGTTGTTTTGTTTGCAAACGTAATTACGAGATTCTATAAGTTGGGATATTCAGATTGGCAAGATTTAGTTTGTTAAAAAATCTGTTTAGTTTTCCTTACCTATTGAATTTGTAAGAACAGTTGTTTTAGCTCAGACTGAATTTTGCAAATCTATTCAAAATACAAACCTGCTATTCAAAATGCTCCTAAAATTTCCAGAATTATGACAATATATAGGAGTCCGCGTGTATAAATTATGAAATGAACAACATGAATTTAGGTTGTTTCTGAAATTCGTAAAAACATTCATCCGAGAACGTTTTGTTGCAATCAAACACGTCAATTTGGCTTTTAAACATGCTACTTGTGAACCTTAGATCTCTTTTTATTAATGCATGCCTTAAATTATTATGCTTAGCTTCACCTCTTATTACAAAATGGCCAAACTAGGATGGCCAAAGGTGTTTAACTGGGCTAAACTAGGCCATAGCCCAAATCCTCACGAATGTAATTCAGGTGGTCATCTATTTTCAGATTATTCCACAGTATGACTGGATCTTTAACAGTGAGATATTCCATTTTCAAGTCTTCATCAAGGTGATGGCGTAGGAATATCATGGCTTTGGCACGGTCTTGGTTTGATGCTTGATTTTTGTCCTTGATGGTGTCTGCCATACCCATTGCATCAAGATGAATTTCAGCATCAAGCACCCAAGACATGTAGCTTTTGCCCGATATATGCAGGGCTACAAATTCAAGTTTTAGAAAGATTTGACATTATTTAGAAAAAGAAAGTTCGTACCTTTGATACTTTCAAAGTATTTGCTTGAGATGACAGAGTCTCGTGCTGATAACGCGTTGTAAAATAACGATTGTGAAGTAAATAAACCATAAACAAGTATATAGAGAGTGATATATTATTCAACTTTTAAACTGATGTACATAATGAACTGAAATCTCCTTTATTTATAGAAGAAGGAAGTTGTTGTGTGAGTTGTTTGTAAGCTGCTATTGCAAGCTGTTGTGCAAGCTGCTACTGCAAGCTACTTGTAAGTTGCTACTGTACCAGATATAGATAATCTTCTACAGGGAGTAATATTTATCCATAACGTGGTACCGAAGTGATAAGCTTCTTCAGGAAGCTTATTTCCAATAGAGTACCAAATAAATAAATATATTTGCGCGGAATCCCATATGAATAAGCTTCTTCAGGAAGCTTATTTACGACGGAATACTAAATGAACATCCATAATATAATATATATTTATAACAAACATCACATAAATCTTATGAACTAAAGTGAAAAGATCACATAAAACTTGGATGAGTTCAGGGTATCAAAGCATCTTATTTTGATGCGGATTTAAGATTTCATTCCTTAAAACCTTGTTTTTTGGAATTTAAAACTACATAAAACTTATACTATATATCAGTTATTTAAAGAACTAAAACCCCATTAGAAAAACCATTAACGGCTCCTCGAATGATAATTATGTCAAATAAAAAAAGATACCCAGACTTCCTCGCAGGCTTTCCAAAAGCCAGAAGATAAAGAAGGTAACACGGCGAAATTTTACAATATACTCGTGAAAAATATCCAACTCAAATTGGCAATTCTGCAGATAATTAAAATGAAGATCTGTAAGGTCAGCTAAGTGGCTTTCTAACACCAAAAGAAAGAGGCCTTAGTACAACTAAATATGACGTACACTTGGACAACATGAATCCATTTTATCTGTTACTATTTCCATTGACCTCTAAACTCACCTCCTTGATAGCAATTCAACAATGAAAAGGGTGGAAAGCTCGCGTGAAAATGATCCCCTATATGCACATTGGATTGATAAAAACTACCAATAAGTTACCATACTAAGGTCCTACAGGAGCAATGCCTTTGGTTTTGGCCGCTGCAGTGGCCGCCGCTGCAGCGCCGGCTGCGGCAGCCGCAGCAGCAGCTGCTGCTGCAGCAGTTGGACTTGACGGAGGAGCTGGATTGGATTGTGATGTGCTCTCCTCAGTCACTAATTGAGGTTGCTGCTGCTGTATTTGTTGAGAATTGACGTGTGTAAGCAGGGCCTTTATCTGATTTCCAGTCAGCGTTTCCTGCTCAAGTAATGCATTGGCAAGAGCATGAAGCTCTTTGTTGTGGGTGGTCAGAATCGTTTTTGCATTGTTGTAAGCCCTTTCAAGTAATTCTCTCACTTCCTTCTCAATGAGAAGCCTCGTTTCAGTGCTCATACTCTTCCCATTGTCGTCATAGTTGTGGGTGACAAGCCCAACTTCTTTGCTCATACCCCACTTGGTAACCATGGCCCTGGCGAGATTGGTTGCTTGCTGGAGATCGCTAGATGGACCAGAAGTTACTTCACTTTCTCCGAAAATGAGCTCTTCAGCGACTCGCCCACCCATAGCAACATCAAGCCGAGCAAGCATCTGCTTACGGGACATACTAGTCTCATCCTTCTCAGGCAATTGAGCAACCATACCGAGAGCCATTCCACGTGGAACAATGGTTGCCTTGTGAACTGGAAGCGCCCCATCAGTATGAATAGCAACAAGAGCATGGCCACCTTCATGGTAGGCTGTAAGCTTTTTCGTCTCTTTGGATATGAAAGCTGATTTGCGCTCACTTCCCATCATGATCTTGTCCTTAGCGTACTCTAGATCAGCCAAGCTTACAGCTTTGGCACCATCCATTGCGGCCTTCACAGCAGCAATGTTAACCAAATTGGCAAGGTCAGCACCAGAAAATCCAGGAGTCCCTCTAGCAATGATCATAAGGTCGGCATCATCAGCCTTAACAACCTGCCAGATAGGATACGTTTTTGACAGAGAAATTAGAAATGATGCTAAATAAAACCCTTTAAAATTGCAGTTGCATGCTAAGTTTCTCCGACACAGCAGTTTAGGTGCCACACCCGTATCGACACGACACTAGTATGGATGTGGCTATGGGATCCGTACTGGATCCGATCAAACAATTTTGGGTACTTTGACCGACGGATTCAAGACAAGATACAATTTGATTCCCAAAATCAGAACCAAAACTAGGGTAAATTTGAAGAAAATAACATACCTTATCTAGGAAATCAATCTTTTACTTGTCTACAACTTGAGTCACTTCATAAGCTATACATAAGTATTCCATAAAATTTCTCATAATTTAGAGATACTTTTATATTTTTCTTTTTCTGAATTATTTTTAGTAGGGTCCCCGTACCCGTATCCGTACTAGGATCCGTATCCCCGAATCTTAGAATTTACATCTCAAAGGATCAGACCTCTAAATATGCACCCGTGTCGGACACCCGCACTCGTGTCCGAGTAATTTAGGTTGCATGTGCAGTTACCTATCCAGAAGAGAAAGATGGTCAAGATAAACCACACATAGTGGAATGTGTTTGAGGCTGACAAGGCAACAAAGTTTTTATTTTATTAAGTCTACAACAAAAAGAGATTTAACACCACATAAATAAACAGTAACCACTCACAAACCATGTCCAAGTAAAATATGACAGGTCAAAAATGCCTCAAGGGAAGACGCCTAGAATAGGAGACTGTTACGAGTAGGGAAATCTTAAATGTAGCAGGACAGACTAGCTTCAGCAGGCACCTTGTTTCCAAATAGTTTGATTCACAGTACAGGTCAATGACAAATAGATTCACCACTGAAGAAAGCTGATGTGCACATGCATAATGAATTTCCAATCTAAATTGCTAAAAGAGAGATAGATATAAGGAAATTCTATCAGCTATTAAATAAACATTACGATAGATTCGGATAACTACCAATGGTTCGTGAGAACAATGACCTGGAAACGGCAGGGTCCAGAGAGGCCCAGTATTCAGAAAAAATACCTTTGACATGTGAGATTCCAGAATCTGCTTCCGACCTTCAACATCAGGATTTGGGACAACAATGTTGCGATCAAAACGTCCAGGTCTCACTAGTGCCTTATCCAATGACTCAGGGAAGTTAGTGGCCGCAATCACAATAATTCCATCGTTCTGTTTGAAACCATCCAGCTCAACAAGCAACTGATTCAAAGTCATCCTCATATATTGCTGGTCCTTTGGGTTACGGCTACCTCCAATGGCATCAATTTCATCAATGAATATAATGCACGGTGATCGTTTCTTAGCAGCTGCGAAAAGGTCTCTTACTCTCCGGGCTCCAACACCAACAAACATTTCTTCAAATTCACTGCCACTGCATGAGAAAAAGGGAACCCCAGCTTCTCCTGCTATGGCTCTTGCCAACATGGTCTTACCAGTCCCAGGTGGACCAACAAGTAACACACCCTTAGGAAGCTTGCCACCAAGACGAGTGAATCGCTGCAACAAAATGTCAAAATAAGAAATTGTAAAATCAACTATCTCACAGCATAAAAAAACAAATCATCAAGACCGAGCAAAAACGACAATGGTAAACAGAAGAAAATTAAATAAGATTTAATAAGATGTTGCACAATTATGTCATAACCAAATTAGCAACAAAAGTAGAAATATATTAGCCAAAGCTCAAAAACTTTGGTATCATTCGAGGTGAGGAAATATCAGAACAGTTACCAAATTCCCTTCCAGAGTACTTGAAGAAAGATTGGTCATGCTTGTCCTTTTCTTTTTTTTCCTTTTTTCTTTGATAAGGTTAAAGTTTATTAAAAAGGTACCAAGATGGTACACAATAGGACAAGAGGCAGCGCAGATAACAACAATCTCATACTATCCTCTCCCTCCTAAGTCCTAACATATCCAGAACGTCTTATAGAAGCTTGGCAATCTCAAAGAGTATCTAGAAGACTGAAACAGATATGGAGAACCATTCCATTGTGCATTCTGTGGACCATATCTGGAATGGTTCTCCATATCTGTTTCAGTCTTCTAGATACTCTTCGAGATTGCCAAGCTTCTATAAGACCCCTTACTGTTTGAGGCATCACCCAGAAAATGTCACAAATGCTGAAAATATAGATCCCAGAATTGCCTAGATACTCTGCAATGGAGGAAAAGGTGATTTACTGATTCCTGTTCCTCTTCACACAAGTAACATCAATTGCACAACCTGTAGCCTCTTTTCTGCAAGTTATCCTGAGTCAATCAAAACTCCAAATAGCTATCCATCCAAAACATGCTACATTAACTGGAGTTTTGCTTTTCCAAATCATCTTCAAAGGCCAATTAGCATTTGTGATTTGACTTCTCTATCATCACACTACAACAACCTTTCACTGAAAAAGTTGTATCCTTGCTGACACTCCATGAAAGTGTATCCACCTTGCGCTGATCAATTGAAACAGATTCAATATGTTGGAGCAGGTGACAGAAATCCTCAACTTCCCAGTCATCCAAAGTTCTTCTAAAAACTATTTGCCATCCTGTATCTGAGTAGAAATCAGTAATGGATCCAGCCTTACTGACAGAATAGTTGAACAAATTGGGGAACTTCATGTTCAGGCTCTTATCCCCTATCTTTAAATAAGCTTTTCATTAAAAAGCTAAGAAAACTGCCAAACTAACCAATTAATTTAACTTTCACCCGAGTCCTCAAGTGGCTAACCTATGTGGCAGTCCCAACTTGTCCAGCTCCCAAGCAGATAGTCCAGTGTCAAATACTTCTCCAACTAACTGAAGCTGCCAACCCACACTTGGCTACAACTATTTTCTTTAAACGACGGTGGTTTGGGCCAGGAGATGCACAAACCTCAACTAATTAACCAGACTACCCGCTAGCTCCCACCGACACAAGTACCAGCTTACTTTATTCACCGAGGCTTACACAGATGACATTTTTTGACTTTGCTAGAATTTGAACTCTAGTCTCAAATGGTCCATTAATATGTTTGCCACTAGGTCAAACCATTGGATCCCACGCTTAGCAACAACTATTTAAGCAGAATTAGCAGCTTAAGAACCTGTTAGATACTTTGCTTCTTGTTCTACCCTCATTAGGTTTGTTCGTCAACTTCCCCATCCCAATCTGCAGCAACGATGTCTTATGATCCTCCATGTTATCATAATATAGGGTCAGCCAACCAGGTGACGCTCTCACATCACTATAATTTTTCTCTTCCTTGCAGCCAAAGGCGGAGTCTGGTACTAGCAAATCCCCTTGCTAATTTGTAGCCTCGCCACTTCTAACGGTTTCACCGTAACTGAATTACTGGTAGTCAAATGAGAGTGGAATAGGTTTATCACAGCAGCCTGTAGAACAAGGTAACTGAATTTCCAACCGTATAATGCACCAAATCATTTGGTTCGGTACAGAACCATAAATCTAAGCAACTAACCGCACAACAGGGGTCCTAGCATACATTTCGATACAAGCCTTGATGATGTGCATATTATGACAGCATACTCCCCTGAGTTTCGAATATGTGGGCCAGCTAACGCACAGATATTTATCGGTCATAAAAATGAAATAACACATGATTCGGAACATGGATCTTTGGATATTGGATAGATACCCCAATTTTACAACCAACGAATTGTAACCTTGTTTTAATCAGGATTAGGAGCCATTTTCAGATAACCATAATCTTCAGTATTCAAGAATGTGGAAATCCAACTGAAGAATTGAATGATCAGAGGCTACTTATTAATCCAAGAGAAATAGCCCTTATAATGTTTAAGTCGGTTCTCCTTCTATCGTTGCCTTTCTTGCCTTAATACCCTAACATAGTGTGGATATAACCAAATGATAAACTTCTCAGAATCTTTTCCTGACACTTGCTGCCAACTTTCCTATTTATTTTTTTGAATTACGAAAAGGGAACATGTAAAGTCAGTACATATAAACAGCAAAGCATAATTGATGTTCTCAGGTTACATGCATCCTTGTCAGATTCTCGGGTCATGTCCATCTTCCTTTGCTCTCTTTCATTGAACTTTTGTTGGGAAGAAGGAGCAGACTAAGTTAAAACAGGTCTAGCGGAAACACATTCAGAAAAGATATATATCGATCCTCCATGAATAAAATCTCATATGTAATGTCAGAGCAATCTCATGCCATCCAGCATTATCTTTGCTAACTTAAATGGTCTTTGACACAACTGATAAAAGTAAGGATTTAGTTTTTCATGCCGACATGGGAATATATTCGTTACTGGTTACTGCAAATACCTCCCATATTAACTCACCTTAGGGTCTCGAAGATAGTGCACAATCTCTTCCAGCTCCCCTTTCGCCTCATCAACACCCTTCACATCAGCAAATCTTGTATTGGTTTCCATAGTCGGCTGCACTTCCTCATTTAGACCAAGTCCTGAGGCAGTAAACAACATTGAGAAAAAAGAACTTCTACTTACAATCAAATTCACCTGAACAAAAACCAGTAAAAATTACAGAGCTTTTATACCTTTGCTGATTCCTCTATCTTCAATGAGTGCACCAACACCTGAAATCAAGAGAAAGGCCAAACCAAGAGCACGGAATGTACGCCACAACTGTTCTTTGAAATGAGCCCCTTCAACAGCCACCATATGTATAGGAGCACTGGAAGTACCAAGAACGCCATCCTTCATAGCTTTCCCAACATTCCTGAAAGCTGACAGAGCTCCTAAATTTGCTTCTTCCACATGAGAGCTAGCAGTACCACCAATCCCTGAAAGACCTCTAGTCAGACACAGCTTCGAACCTACTACCAACTTATCGAAAGCCTTAGTATCGAGTATGTAAAACTAATTCTCAAAGGCAAGCCAAATTGACAGCCCAAGCTAATGAGAGACAAACTTTCTTATTAGGTCTCACCTCTCTGCAATGTCTGGAGCAGCTCACTTTCATCTAGTCTATCAACCTTAACCAGCGCCTTAACATACTCTGAGAGTGCTGCTGGATTAGAATGAAGTGAAGGTTGACCTTCAAACAACCTTATGACTGCCTCTGGATCGTTCTTATGATATAGCTCTCTGAGATACGCCGCATCAGTAGCTTCTTCTGTTTCACGTACTCGGCGGGCTAGGCTGCCCACATAACTTGATCGAAACCTTACCTTGGTTCTTGCAGCTCCATGTACTGCACAAAGAAGGGACACACTGGAGGATTACAACATGCTTTGCCCATGTACTTCAAAAGGAACATTTATTGCATAACTGTACATCTCTTAATATAACATGAAGCAAAAGGTCAAGCCAAATATTGAGAAAAGGTGAAGCAACCAGAAGTGTCTTTCGGAATTTAGACATTTTACTTGCAATATTCAATGTACATTTTACTCTACAAACAAGTTGTCAGAAGGTTGTCAGCTAGTTGTCTGCAATTTGCCAAAAGATACAGAGGCTTAACATATTAGGTGATAAGCTCTTCATTTGCTCAAACTTTCACAAGACTAGGAAACATAATAACAAATATATAGCACTCAAGAAATAGCAAGTTTCATATTAGAAAGTCATATTACTCATAAAATGGGTTTGAACTTTCTCTTGTAAGCACAAAAAAGATCATACGAAGGCTAGGCAGCGCCAACACCATGAAACATATGTACCAAAGACGTTATCCATTTTCGAGTACAAAATAAAAATTCTTCCCAGCAAACACAAAAGAGGAGGTCGACACTATAGAGAGACTTCGCCAGAAAGCTTACTTCTGAAATATTGTGCAACACCAATTACTACTTTTTAAATAAGTAATAACGGCCAAAATTTTTTATCTCAAAGCAGTTTAGACAGGTTGATATAAGGCAAATATTATTCCCATCTTAACAAAATCTTATGTCCCTTCGATACGTATGTTACCCACATCTCCTGTCCCACTCTCTTACCTACCAACATTGTCAACTATCTCTTCATTATTAAAGTTGCTCACTTCTTGACCTCAATTGTTGTCTGCTCAGTTTCATATTCTACTATAATCTATTTGTGTATTGCAGCTAAATTCTAGATTTGCTATTCTCAAGCTCCCTTGAAGACTATTATTTGGAAACAATACTGTTTACTTTGGTATTGTTTTTAAATGTATACCCATTTTGAATGTAAAAGATAAAACCTCTTTTTGATTAGTTTTGCCTAAATCGTTAGTAGAACCCAATCTAGCATGACGTAGAGGGTGAGAAAAGAGGGGGAACAGTATTATTTATGGTGTTCCATACATTGTAGGTATGTCCATAGTTCAGTCTAAAAAAATACAGAGGCCCGACATTTTGATACAACAAATATCTAGCTAAAACTATATACACACAAAAATGTTTAGAACATACCTCCATCTCCTATCGCCTTTCCAGATGTAAGACAGGTTCTATTGAGCAAATAGTTTAGCTGCCTTAATTGAGATTGCTGCCTTTCAACCTGTATAACAAAAGTACAATAGCATAAAAGAGGAGAGCAAGGAAAAAAACCATTATACCAAGACGAAGATTACGCAAACCTTTGTACAGAAAACAAGCAGTGTAAGGGAAAAAAAACTACAGCACACAACTTTTACAATTTAAGCAGCTCGGGAAAGATCTCTTTTTTTCTTTAAGGTTCACTGATACTGAACCAACATAGTAAGTGTGTAACATGGATATCTGTAAAGCTATCATATGGACCAAGATAAACTAATTTTACACATAAAAATCCAATCTTCCAGTTTCATGACCCAATATAACAACAAGTAAAGTAAAGCTACACAACCAACATCATTAATACCCTATAACTGTAATAAGGGAAAGAAAAAGAGCAAACCCAATTTAAGAATAGCTAATTACTCCCAAAAATCCAATTCTTGACTAAAGGGAACTAACAAATGTACCAAGATTAGGGTTTCTCTGACCCAACACACCAATAAATCTCCAATTATCAAATAAACCCAATAAAAATCAAATAAAACCCATCAAAGATTAAATCATTGAAATAAAATCTTCTGATAAGAGTGAAAAAAGTACCTGTGTGAGAAGGCGCATTAAAGCCATCTCCAAAAGCAATAAAGATTTGATCTTTTCTTGAACCCCTTTTCACCTATCTCTCAAAACCTCCCTCCTCTACTTTGTTATCTAGCTTCTTGGTGCTTCTACTGAAATTATTGTGAAATTTTTTGGTGATCGAAAATGGAGAGAGACAGGGGAAAGGGGAGGTTGATTTTTTTTCCTCCAGACAAATACTTTAAATATTTATTGTTACTGGTCAATAAAAAATAAGTAAACGAACAATTTTTGGGATGGAAAAAGAAATTTTTTGGAAATATCTCATAAAGGGTAGAAGGGAAGATTGAATTTGGAGGGGGTAATGGTGCTAACTTGCACACCGTGCGTTAAAGAGCACCTCTAGAATTTATTATTGCACAAACGAAGAGAAAGTGTTACTAAAAAATATTGAAAGGTCTATGTTACCCCTAATATCATTTGTTTCTCTTCACATTTTGAAAGAGCTGGAGTACTAGGAGTATGTAGGGCGGTCTTAAGGTGAGGGTATTACGTGTATTCGTACCAATATACTGGATCGTACCGCTCCGGATTAAGGTTAGGGACGAGGTATTTGGGTAAAGGGTAAGGGTACCGAAAAAATATCGTTACCCTTAAGGTATCGAATCGGTTACTGATATTCTTAAATCTTTTTATTTTTTATTTTTGCCTCCCTAGCTATCACGATCCCAATTTTTTTCCATAGGATGTCACGACGAGACCTAGTCTCTAAGACGAAGTAAGTATAACACTTGCTGATTAAATAATAGAGTTTTAACCAAATAACTATTAAGCATGAAACAAAAACTTCTATAATAAGTCAACAATCTCAACATGAAATAATGTCCCAAAGCCGGTAGTACAAATACATTATTTAAACTTATCCTAAGCCTCTAAACACCCGCGGGAACATCACAACGAAGAATCCATGCTCAAATCAAATAGAATTTCTCTTAAGTTGTTAACTCATCATTCTTTCAAAAAAGTGTATGAATCACACTTAAACACTTCAGATTACTTCCAAATTTTGCACACAAGTTCAATTCAACTATATAAACATATCCAAAGTTTCGGAACACCAATTGGTGTCGAATAACACCAAAGACAATCTTGGTCAAACTTATGACTTAATCCAAAACTAATCCAATTCATATCAAAACAACTCTGATTGACTTCAATTTACAAGAATTTCTACAATCAAAGGATATGAGTGCACGAAAATAAAGGAACCACGTAATAATCAAAAGTGTGCAACAAATATTACAAAAACAACAGGATAAGTAAAGCATGTAACAATTAAGGAGTGCAAGTAAAACAATTAAGACAAGTAGCAAATAGGCACGGAGTCATGGAAAGGACTCAACAATTAAGAAGTAACAAGACAATAAGGAAGCCAATAACTTCAACTCAAGCATATAAGGGCAAAAAAATAAGTAAGGGGTACAATAAAGGCTAACAACGTTAAATAAGCCATGTAAGAGTAGATTAACAATGAGACATATAACACGTCATGGAAATTCAATTAAAGGCATGGAAAGAGTCTAGATAACCTAAAGCGATAAAATACCACATATAACACGTGTACTCACTCGTCACCTTGCGTACACGGCTTTCACATAACACAAATAGCACATTCAACTCGAATCCTAAGGGGTAGTTTCTCTCATACAAAGTTAGAAAAAATACTTACCTCAAAGAAGCTAAATTGATACTCTATAATGACCTTCTCATGTGAAACAACCTCCGGACGGTTCAAATCTAACCAAAATAACTTCGCATCATAAATAAAAACTATAGGAAATAATTACGGATAATAAAGTTCCGATCTTTAAAGAAAACTAAAAAGTCAACCCCGAGCCCCCACCTCGGAACCCCACAAAAATCACAAAAATCCAACAACTCATTCAGTTACGAGTCTAACCATACTAATTTCACTCAATTCTAACTCTGAATCGATGTTCTCAAAAATTCACTTTAGGAAAGTTTAGACAAAAAAAAAACCCATAGTTGCCCATAATCAAATCCAATACCAGCAATTTACCTCATACCAGCTAGAACCATGTTCCAAACCCTCGTAACGCTGACAATGATTGCAATAAACATGCATATCACATGACCATTCACTCGAATCAAAAGCCACATCTAATGCCACATGGGCACACACTTCGCAAGCTAAAATCCAATAAGCACAATGCGAATATGACCAAATCTGCAAAGAGAAACATATGAGAGAACTATCAAACAAGCCCGACAGGCACAACTCTCTATCGGTATCGTACTACGAATCAATTCTACAAGGGAGAATTAAATCATATGAACTAATCACAAGGATCTTATCCTACTATAACTCCACCGCGACACGTATCCCGGTTCAAACATATCAAACCACATGTAAAAACGAGGATCCCATCCTCAGCTCTGAATCACAAGTAGAATACACATCATACCAACCGAAACCTTTCGCGAAACAAAATCACAACACGTAACAAACGATCAAGAAATCACATCAAAACCTATCGTAATGAGCAACATAAAGTCACTTCTAGTTTCATAGCTCTCAATAGTGAACTAAACAAAACGATAGACACGGGCTACCACTATAGAATCTCCCAACAAGGGTAAACACAAAAGCAGAATACAGAATCACGAAACTTGCCCATATATGAAGCAAGATAGGAGGACTCACCCTGATAAGCATAACCGAATCAAAATAAGAATGATGCTCCTCTATAACAAAATGAAACCATACCTATAACGACAGTACAACGGTCTCAACCCTACCATAGAAAGCATATCAATGGATCGGGCCTCCCCTTTAGGGAACCCTCTACCCGCCTGTCCTCCACCCCTAACTGGTTGTACAAGTGGAGTAGCAACTGGAATGGAGCCCGTATCTTGAGTGCTCTGATAAAATCTGCTCTTCCCGAGTCTGGGACAATATCTCATGATGTGCCTAGTATCACCATACTCATAACAACCCCTTTGCGGGCGTGGTTGTTCGTATTGAGTTCGTGCTGGATAACTGGAATAATCGATGTAGGAATCTCGTGTCGGTGATGAACTAAAAGATGACTGCCCAATCTCATCGCCTTGCGACTCAAGTCATCGACCACCACATTGGCCTTCCTGGGATGATATAGTATGGTGATATCTAGTCCTTAAGCAATTCTAACCACCTCCATTGCCGCAAGTTAAGATCCTTCTGTTTGAACAGATGTTGTAGACTCCAGCAATCGGTGTATACCTGGGGACACCGTACAAATAGTGCCGCCAAATCTTGAAGGCATGAACAATAACTGCTAACTCAATGTGACGAGTGGGTACATATGCTATATGTGGTATTCATCAGAT
The DNA here is from genome assembly GCA_005239525.1 of Nicotiana knightiana. NCBI lineage: Eukaryota > Viridiplantae > Streptophyta > Magnoliopsida > Solanales > Solanaceae > Nicotiana > Nicotiana knightiana. Next base: position 74,421 of record ML391821.1, on the reverse strand, counting down.
TTAGGTTATCTAGACTCTTTCTATGCCTTTAATTGAATTGTCATGACATGTTATATCTCTCATTATTAATCTACTCTTACATGCTCTATTTGATGTTGTTAGCACTTATTGTACCTCTTATTTATTCTTTTTCCCTTATATGTTTGAGTTGAAGTTATTTCCTTCCTTATTTCTTGTTACCTCTCAATTGTTGAGTCCCTTCCATGACTCTGTGTCTATTTGCTACTTGTCTTAACTGTTTTACTTGTACACCTTAGTTGTCACGTGCTTTACTTGTCCTGTTATTTTTGTAATATTTATTGCATTACTTTAATTATTACATGGTTCCTTTATTGTCGTGTATCCATATCCTTTGATTGTAGAAATTCTTATAAATTGAAGTCAATCGGAGTTGCTTTGGTATGAATCAGATTAGTTTTGGAATTCGGTAGTTCATAAGTTTGACCAAGAGTTGACTTTGGTATTATTGGACATCAATTGGTGTTCCGAGACTTTGGATAGGTTTATATAGTTGAATTGAACGTGTGTGCAAAATTTAGAGGTAATCTGAAGTGCTTAAGTGTGATTCAGACACTTTTTTTAAAAGAATGAAGATTTAACATTTAATTGAAATTCTATTCAGTTGGAGCCTCGATTCTTCGTTGTGATTTTCCCCTGGGTGTTTTGAGACTTGGGATAAGTTTAAATAATGCATTTGTACTACTAGTATTGGGACATTGTATCATGTTGAGATTGTTGACTCATTATAGAAACTTACATTTCATGCTTAGTAGTTATTTGGTTAAAAATCTATTATTTAATAAACAAGTGTTAGGCTTACCTAGTCTATCACAACATCATACAGAAGGAAATTGTGGTCGTGACACTAGCCTCCAGCACCCCTACCCCCTAATTTATATTTTTTAACCTCTAAGTTTTTTCAAATATACTTTACCGCTATTTTAAAACCATAAATACCCCATTTCAGTTTTCACACAAAACTTTGATTTCTCTCTAATTCTCTACCTCTCTCTATCTCTAATTTCAATTAACGTTCTAGTACTCATATTAATTTTCACATTTATTTTTGTTATACTTGTGTTTCTATTTGTTGTAATATTAATTATTTATTATTAAAAATGACTCCTTAACTAATAAAAAACGTATAATATATTGACTAAGGGTAATGCTAAGGAGGGAGGGTCCTCGTTTTGAAACAAATCCTGGCCAATCCATGTTTAGGCGTTACATACATGAAACGTATAATCCTGATTTTCAAGGTTTTCCTAGAACAACTATTAGAAATAATGTTGTGATGATGAAGGAAATGAAGCTTCGTGAAAAAATATCAATTGAAATGGAGGGTTTCTTCAAACAACAAGGGTTTGGGTCAACTGTTCAATCAAATGATATTGAGCATGTTTCCCATCTCTTCTCGAGATACAAGTGGGTTATTTCTTTGCAAAATTGCTATCCATTAATAGTAATAGAACTTTGCGCAAAGTTTCCTCCCATGACATGAATTACTACCCCTTGATCACTTACATTGCCCAAAACATTTGTCTGCATTTTCCAACTGAAATGGAATATTACTACCGAAATTGCATTGTACATCCAGGATAGTCCAAAGAATACATGATCCTTCCCGGTCCACAAAGACAAAATGTAGGACTGATTCCAACAATTCATCATACTTACTAAGTCGGGATCACTAACTAATACTAATATAAACATAATAGTCTAATATATCTAATATAATGAAAAATACTAATATAATAGAAAATAACTATTTTTTCTGTATACTTTCCCCAATCCAAAGGTTCTTTCTTGATCTAGCTACTAGGATGGGGCAGTAGGTAAAGATAAAATGTGGAACCTAATAGAAATTACTAGTTTTAGAATCTAGTTAGACAACAAAAAAATGATTTTTTCAAGCGATTGTGTGATAACTTTTTATGAAGTTGAAAAACTAATCCTTCAAATCTTTGTTGTAGAGTCAATAAATTATACGCCCTTTGGTTGAATCATAAGGACTTACTTCAATTTTGACTCTATCTCCTCACAGTATCTGTATAAAACTATGCCGGATCTTTATTGACACATAATTTATAATCAGATCTTAACGAACCCGGAACAGACCGTTGGGAAGAGATTTAGTAATCAAAGTTTCATGACTTTGTTTTGGTTCTTAAAGTCCCCTTGAGGTATCAACTAATAATAAAGATATTAGAGTCGTACCAAATATGCCCCTAGAAAGATCAGAAGTAGTTAGAGTTGTAATTGGGCGGACTTGTAAAGACCTCAAACGTGACAACAGGATGATAATGCGATATGATGACAATGTTGCAGTTGTTATTGTCACGATCCAAATTTCCAACTTTAGGGATCGTGATGGCGCCTAACACCGCACTTGCTAGGCAAGCCAATGTTAGAACTTGATTAGCCATTTTCCTTTGAATATTTACTTAAACACAATGAGACAATTTAAAATAAACTAAATCTAAAAAATTTCAATGAATAACCTCACGAATAAAATAGTAAACGAATAATTAAATCGAGCCTTGAACTAACTATATAGCTCTAAGACTACCCCAGGGTCTGGTGTCACAATTCACGAACAACTAAGAATACTACAAATAATGGGGTGAAAGAATTATGTATCTGTATTTGAATGTAATAAAACAGTGTCTATAAAATTAAGAGAAAACTTCAGGAATCTGCGGACGCCAACAGATCTACCTCGTGTCTCCGAATGATGATGTCAGCTACTAAAATCTCCTAACTCTGGCCGATACCTGGATATGCACAAAAGAGTGCAAAGTGTAGTATCAGTACAACCGATCCCATGTACTGAGTAAGTGTCGAGTCTAACCTCGAAGAAGTAGTGACGAGGGTAACGCGGGTTAATTATAACATAACCTGTGACAATATACATAATATAGCAAGAAGGAAGTAATAATAAACTAAATAACCAGTAACTTGCAACAGTAAATAAAAACAACTTGGATAACTTTTTCCAGATATCATCTATCATCAAACCTCCTCAAAATTTCCAAGTTTCAATTTAAATCACAGTAAAATCAGAGTATGAAAACCTTTTTAATAAAATCGGAAGTTTTCGGAATCCTTATTTTTGAAAATCAATAAAACATAAATATTCTCCCTTATCGCTCCTTGTTGTGGCGCGCAACCTGCTTCCACCTTTCCACCCTTATTGCTCCTCCCTATATATATATATATATATATATATATATATATCACCCTTATTTCTCCTGTTGCGGCGTGCAACCCGATCCCATCTGTCCGCCCTTATCACTCCTTGTTGCAGCGTGCAACCCGCTCCCACCAGACAATCACATCACTTTATTTATAAAAATTTTCTGTCACGACCCAAATTGCCCCACGGGTCGTGATGGCGCCCAACAACGGGGTTAGGCAAGCCAACATGAATTACACCAAGTGATACCCTTCCCATTTGATTAATTATTCCAACGTTTACCAGTTTTAAACAATTATTAACATAATAATAGCCCGTGACATAAAATAAAACCGTCTGATACATGAGCCAAAAGATAAGCATATGTATAAATATACAGCCCAAAACCCAAAATGTACGCTACGTGTGTGCCAGGAACTAGTGTCACGAGTATCACAGGCAACTATCTGAATATACAAGGATAACATATATATACACAATCCCACAGTCTGAATGAAATAGACGAGATACAAAAAGAAACTCAGGGGTGCTGCCAGAGATCGTCAGGAAGAGCAGCTCACCGCGAAGTCGAATCAGCCCAAGTCAGTATCTAACACCGGGCTGATAATCAAATGTACCAGCCTCCTGACCTGTACAGTCAAGTACAACAAAAAAAAGTGCAGCATGAGCACATAATATATATGTACCCAGTGAGTATCCCGCCCAAACTCAAAAGAGTAGTGACGAGAGGTCAACTAGGTACTCACTAAGGTCCAGCAATATAATATATGACGAAATATGGCTAAAGCAATAGGCATGGGAAATAGTGAGCAAAAAGCATATAGCAAATAACGAAATCCAGATAATAATTGAAAAAGGAACAACAAAGAACCACAATCTTCTCTTAACCAATACCCGACGCTCCAGTTTTTAAGTGACTTAGAACTCAAGTTATCATACACGTACCAGGACAAGACAACCGCTGGGGTCATAAGGGTGGTCATAGGGACTAAGGTCATAAGATAACCCACAATCGTGAATCATACCTGCGACTTACGTGCTGACTCGATATAATAAGCTAACCCACGATCGCGCATCATCCCTGCGACTCGTGTGCTGACTCGATAATAATAAGCTGACCCAGGTCGCGCATCATACCTTCGACTCGTGTGCTGACTCGATAATAATAATAAGCTGACCCACGTCCATGCATCATACCTGCGGCTCGTGTGCTGACTCGATAACAAGTGTGTATATATATAAGTACTTGTGTGTACCAACTCAACAGTGAACTCAACATGACTGTGTCAATACCACGGATAGCCAACTGGGATCCAAATCATAACGTTTCATGTTTCCATATCACTTCGACAATAATTGTAATTCTTAACACATACAAGGTACAAATAAGGCACATATTGGCATGCTCGTGAGCCCTAAAGCTACCCGACATAGCAATATAGTCGCCACATACGGACTCTCATCACTTGGTATGTACGTGGCCCCCACAACATGTATACATAGCAAATAAGGAACCTATGGGGACATTTCCCCCTTACAAGGTTGGAAAGGAGACTCACCTCGTGACGAAAACCCTTCGGATCAAGGATGCGCTCGAATCTCCGAAATCTACCCTCGACGGCTCACAACTAGCCAAATATAGTATAATGACATCAATGCATGCTCAAAATAGGGAAATTATTCTAGTTTATCCAAAATTCGAATTTCTTGAGAAATTCCCAAAATCCAACCCCGGGCCCACACGCTCGGATTCTAAAAATTCTCGAAGGGATCACTCACCCGAAGCCTAAGGATCGTAATTACATCACTTTTCTGGAATGCATGGCTAACTTCGGGTGGTTTATCAAATTCTTAAGAGCCCTAACTTGTACTACCCAATTCTTGATTTTTTTATTTATATTTTAGTAATTAATTCTAGTTGAATTCCATGTAAAAATTTAGGAAAATAGAGAGAAATTACCCACCTTAGCACTATATAGGTCGTGGGGGTGTTGCTCAGCTTGGAGGCGCTCTAATGGAGTTTGTGTATGAGAAATATGAAGACAAATCCCGTTTTTAAAACATTTAAAGGGGACTGCCTACAGGGGTTTCCGCACCTGCGACCCAGACAACCGCACCTGCGGTCCCGCACCAGCGAGAAAATAACCGCACCTGCGGAAAAATGGCGAGGGGCTTGGGATCGCACTAGCGGAAGGTTTTCCGCACCAGCGGACCCGCCTCTGCGAAAATGGTTCCCCACCTGCGAAGGCTGGGGGAAGGGCCTTGGATTTCCCCACCTGCGAGGCTGGGACCGCAGGAGCGGTCTCGCACCTGCGGCTGGGCAACCGCATCTGCGGCCACACCAGCAACAACTGCACCAGGTTGTTTTAGTTGGTTTTTGGCCTCATTAGGTGCTTGGGAGGCACTTGGGCCCGCCCAAGCCCTAATCCAAATATACCAATGAGTCCCAAATCATAATACGGACTCGCTCGAGCCTTCGAAACACCCAACACAACGCTAAAAATCAATAATCACACCCCCAAACCCCAAGAACCAAACTTAGAAATTTTTAGTTTTCTAGACTTCGCTCACAACGCGCCAAACTGACCTATACAACTCGGAATGACCTCAAATTTTGCAGGCAAGTCATAATTAACATAACGGAAATATTCTCGGTCTCGAAATTCCGTTCAGACCTCGATAACACTAAAACACATCCCAAACCAAAATATGAACTTAAGGAACTTCTTATTTCAATATTGGGCGCCGAAATGACCCCCGGTCATCAGAAACCCGATCCGAACATACGCCCAAGTCCGAAATCATCACACGAAGCTACCGGAATTGACGAAACTCGATTCTGAGGTCGTTTACCAAAAATGTTGACCGAAGTCAAACTTGGCCTTAAAGAAAAAACCTTAAGGAACCAATTGTTCCTATTGCACTCAAAACACCTCCGAAACCCGGACCACCAGACCCCACAAGTCATAAATCATAAAATGCCGCTATGGGAAGTTTCATTTAGGGGAACAGGGTCCGATAACGCAAAATGACCGGTCGGGTCGTTACATTCTCCACCTCTTAAACAAACGTTCGTCCTCGAACGGGTTTAGAATCATACCTGAAGTGCTGAATAAGTGTGGATATCTGCTTCGCATGTCCTCCTCGAACTCCCAGGTCGCCTTCTCAACTGGTTAGCCCCTCCACTGGACCTTACGACAGAAACTCTCTTGGACCTCGACTGGCGGTCCTGCCTATCAACAATAGCAACTGGCTCCTCCTCGTAGCCCAACCTCTCATCCAACTGAATAGTGCTGAAATCAACCACTTGAGAGAAGTCGGCGTGGTACCTCCGGAGCATGGATACATGAAAAACTGGGTGAACTCCTGATAAGCTGGGAGGCAAGGCCAGCTCATAAGAAATCTCCCCAACTCGCCTCAACACCTCGAATGGACCTATAAACCTTGGGCTCAACTTGCCCTTCTTCCCAAACCTCATAATACCCTTCATTTGGCTAGACTTTCAACAGGACCTTATCTCTCTCCATAAATGATACATCACGCGCTCTCTGATCCGCGTAACTCTTTTGTCTGGATTGTGCTGTACGGAGTCTCTCCTGAATTAACTTCACTTTCTCCAAGGCATCCCTCACCAGGTCGATGCCATATAACTTAGCCTCCCCAGGCTCAAACCACCCGATAGGAGAATGACATCGCCGACCGTACAAAGCCTCAGATGGTGCCATTTCAATGCTGGACTGGTAACTATTATTGTAAGCAAACTCGGCCAAAGGCAAGAATTGGTCCCACTGACCCCTGAAATCAATCACACATGCCATGAGCATGTCCTCCAATATCTGAAATGTACGCTCTGACTGACCATCAACCTGAGGATGGAATGTTGTGCTGAGGTCTATCTGGGTGCCCATCTCACTATGCAATGCTCTCCAGAAGTGCGAGGTGAACTGAGGACCTCGATATGATACAATGGACACCGGCACACCATGCAACCGGACTATCTCCCGAATGTAGATCTGGGCCAACCTCCCAGATGAATAAGTAGTAGCCACTGGAATGAAATGCGCTGATTTGGTCAATCTATCCACAATGACCCAAACCGCGTCGACCTTCCGCGAAGTCAGAGGCAACCCAAACACGAAGTCTATAGCAATGCGCTCCCATTTCCACTCAAGAATGGGCATCTACTAAAGCAGGCCTCCTGGCCTCTGGTGCTCATACTTAACCTGCTGACAATTAAGGCACCTAGTCACATACTCCACGATGTCCTTCTTCATTCGCCTCCACCAGAAATGCTGCTTCAAATCACGATAGATCTTCGTAGCACCATGGTGAATAGAATATCGAGAACTATGTGCCTCCTCTAGAATCCTCTCCCTCAGGCCATCCACATTAGGAACACATAAGCGGCACTGAAGTCTCAGAACACCATCCTCTCCAATAGTAACCTCCTAGGCCCTGCACTGAACCACTGTCTCCCGAAGCTCTGCCAAGCACGGATCATAGCACTGTCGGGCCTTAATCTCTCCCGATAATGAAGACTAAGCAACCACATGTGCCAAAACTTGACGAGGCTCTGAAAGATCTAATCTCACCAGGCGATTGGCCAAGGACTGAATGTCCAAGGCTAGAGGTCTCTCCTCCGCTGCAATATAAGCCAAGCTCCCCATACTCTCAGCCTTCCGGCTCAAAGCATCTGCCACCACATTAGCCTTGCCCCGGTGATAAAGAATGGTGATATCATAATCCTTCAACAACTCAAGCCATCTACGCTGCCTCAAATTAAGATCCTTCTGTTTGAATAAGTGCTGCAAGTTGCAGTGGTCTGTATAAACCTCATAGGACACTCCATACAAATAGTGCCTCCAAATCTTAAGAGCATGAACAATCGCCGCCAACTCCAAATTGTGCACAGGTTAATTCTTCTCATGAACCTTCAGCTGGCGTGAAGCATAAGTAATAACTCTCCCCTCCTGCATCAACACGCACCCCAAGCCAATGTGTGAAGCGTTGCAATATACCGTGTACATCCCATAACCGGATGGCAATACTAGAACTGGCACTACGGTCAATGCTGTCTTGAGCTTCTGAAAGCTCGCCTCACACTCGTCAGACCATCGAAACGGGGCATTCTTCCGAGTCAATCTAATCAATGGAGCTGCAATAGAAGAGAAACCCTCCACAAATCGGCGATAATAACCTGCTAGGCCCAAAAAGCTCCTGATCTCTGTAGCTGAAGTAGGACGCGACCAACTCTGAACTGCCTCGATCTTCTGAGGATCAACCTTGATACCCTCTCCGGATACCACATGCCCCAAAAATGCCACGGAATCCAACCAAAACTCACACTTGGAGAACTTAGCATATAACTGTTGTTCTCGCAACTGGAGCACAACTCTCAAATGCTGCTCGTGCTACCCAGGCTACGGGAGTAAATCAAAATATCATCAATGAATACAATGACGAAGGAATCAATATACGGCCTGAACACCCTATTCATCAAGTCCATAAAGGCTACTGGGGCGTTAATCAAGCCAAAAGACATCACCATGAACTCATAATGGCCATATCTCGTACGAAAAGCAGTCTTCGGAGCATCTGAAGCCCGAATCCTCAACTGATGATACCCTAATCTCAAATCAATCTTAGAAAACACACGAGCACCTGCAACTGTTTAAACAAATCATCGATGCGCGGCAAGGGATGCTTGTTCTTAATGGTAACCTTGTTCAACTGGTGATAGTCAATACACACCCGCATAGATCCATCCTTCTTTTTCACAAATAGAACTGGAGCACCCCACGGCGACACACTCGGTCTGATGAACCCCTTAACTAACAACTCCTCAAGCTGCTCCTTCAACTCCTTCAACTCTTTCGGAGCCATACGATACGGAGAAATGGATATAGGCTGAGTATCTGGAGCTAAATCAATGCAAAAGTCAATATCACGGTCCGGAGGCATGCCCGGAAGATCAGAAGGAAATACATCAGCATACTCTCGAACAACTAGCACGGAATCAATCGTCGGAGACTCGGCGGTGGTGTCCCGCACATAAGCCAAATAGGCTAGACAACCCTTCTCGACCATATGTCGAGCCTTCAAGAATGAAATAACCCGGCTGGATGTGCTAACTGAAGAACCCCTCCACTCCACCCTAGGAGACTCAGACATGGCAAAAGTAACTGTCTTGGCATGGAAATCAAGCACGAAATGATAAGGAGATAGCCAATCCATGACTAGAATAACCTCTAAATCAGCTATGTCGAGCAATAAAAGATCAGCTCTGGTCTCAAACTCACAAAAGGCGATCACACAAGATCGATACACCCGGTCTACCACCACAGAGTTGCCCACAGGAGTGGACACATATATAGGAGATCCCAAAGACTCTCGAGAGACATCCAGAAAAAGGAGCAAATAAGGCTGAAACATATGAATAAATGGATCCTGGATCAAACAATACTGAAGCCTCTCTACCACATACTGAGATAATACCTGTGATCACGGCGTCTGAGGCCACTACATCTGATCTGGCTGGAATATCGTAAAACCTGGCTGGAGCACCTGAAGACTGAGCTCCCTTAGAACGAGCTGGAGCTAACTGATCCCCTCCGGACTTGCCTTCCCCTCTAGGACGGCCCCTGCCAACCTGACCCCCACCTCTAGGCGGTCGAACTGCTGTTGCTGAAATCGTGGGCTGGTGACTCTGCTGCACGGCCTTGCCCCGATAGTTGTGACAATCCCTCTTGATGTGGCCTACGTTCCCACACTCGAAGCACCTTATAAGTGACATATCCTGCTGACCCGAAGAAGAATCCTGAATGGCCGGAGGGCCATGAGAGCCCTCAGGCATAACACTGAAATAAGGATCGAAGGATCTCTGATGACTGGAATGACCACTGAGAGAACTCTGAATAGCTGGAGGTTGATAGGAGCGGTCTGGCATAGCACTGAACTGGGGCCTAACTGGGACACCTCGGGGAGATGGTGGAGGTGCTGCATATGAAGGTTTGCTATACCGACTGCCTCCAAACTGACCCCTACCCTTAGGTGGAGCACCCCTGAAATCACCTGTAAATTTGGACCTCTTGTCCTGCTGACCCTGCTCCCTGCTCCTCAATCGGTATCCCTCAATCCGTCGAGCTATCTTAACCACAAGATGGTACGGGGTACCCATCTCCACCTCTCGAGCAATGGTGGACCTAATGCCTGGATGCAACCCTGCCACAAACCTCTGAACTCTCTCAGCATCGGTGGGTAATATCATAAGAGCATGGCGTGACAGCTCTGAAAATCTGGCCTTATAATCTGTCACGGACATCTGCACCTGCTCTAACCGCTCAAATTGACCCCTCAGCTCCTCCCTCTCAGAAGGTGGAATATATCTATCCAAGAACATCTGCGTGAACTGCTCCCAAGAGATAGTAGGAGAATCGGCTGGCCTGCTAAGAATATATGACTGCCACCACCTACGAGCTCTGCCTTCTAACTGGAATGCAGTGAAATCCACTCCATGGGACGCTAGGATCCCCATGTTGTGCAGTCTATCCCTGCACCTATCAATGAAATCCTAGGCATCCTCACCTCGCTCACCCCCGAAGACTGGAGGGTGTAAGCGGGTCCATCTGTCTAACATCTTATGCTGGTCAGCACCCACAACTGGTCTGGGCTCCGGTGCTGTCGCTATAGGCTGCGCATCATCCACGGGCAGTGTACCCGGGGTGACATGTAATGTTGATGTCGGTCCTGCGGCCTGGGCAGTAGGGGTCTGGGCTCCCCCTCCCACCTGTGAAGTGATAAGATCTGCTGGAAATTAACCAGCCTGGGACATGGTGTCCATGAATCTCATCATACGGCCCATGGCTGCCTGGAAGATTGGCGCTGTCATAAAGTCTACGGGCGCCGGATCTGCCGGAGGCACCTCATCCTGCTCCTCTAACATAGGGTCCCCTGGTGGCGGGACCGGTATAGCTCTGGGACACCCTCGTCCCCTACCACGGCCTCAAGCAGCGGGGGCAACACCCTCTCCCGGATCAGGAACATGAGATGCATGCGTCCTCACCATCTGTGAGAGAATAGAAGAATGAATTTAGTAAATCATAGGCTGCACGATAGAGTAAGAACAAATAGAGGTTTCCTAACACCCTGTAGCCTTCTGAAGATAAGTACAGACATCTCCATACCGATCCACAAGACTCTACTGGGTTCGCCCGTGACTCGTGAGACTTACGTGAACCTAGTGCATTGATACCACGTTGTCACAACCCGAATTCCCTCACGGGTCGTGATGGCGCCCAACAGCGGGGTTAGACAAGCCAACATGAACTACACCAAGTGATACCCTTCCCATTTGATCAATTATTCCAACGTTTACCAGTTTTAAACAATTATTAACATAATAATAGCATGTGACATAAAATAAAACCGTCTGATACATGAGCCAAAAGATAAGCATATGTATAAATATACAACTCAAAAACCCAAAATGTACGCTACGTGTGTGCCAGGAACTAGTGTCACGAGTATCACGGGCAACTATCTGAATATATAAGGATAATATATATATATATATATACACAATCCCACAGTCTGAATGAAATAGACGGGAAAATGACAAAAAGAAACTCCGGGGTACTGCCAGAGATCGTCAGGAAGAGCAGCTCACCGCGAAGTCGAAGCATCCCAAGTCAGTATCTAACACCGTCCTGATAATCAGATGTACCAGCCTCCTGACCTGTACAGTCAAGTACAGAAAAAAAGAAGTGCAGCATGAGTACATAATATATATGTACCGAGTGAGTATCCCGCCAAAACTCGAAAGAGTCGTGACGAGAGGTCGACTAGGTACTCACTAAGGTCCAGCAATATAATATATGACGAAATATGGCTAAAGTAATAGACATGAAATAGTGAGCAACAAGCATATAGTAAATAACGAAATCCAGATAATAACTGAAAAAAGGAACAACAAAGTACAAAAATCTTCTCTTAACGAATACCTGACACTCCAGTTTTTAAGTGACTCAGAACTCAAGTGATCATACACGTAACAGGACAAGACAACCGGCCGGAGTCATAAGGGTGGTCATAGGGACTGAGGTCATAAGCTAACCGACGATCGTGAATCATACCTGCGACTTGCGTGCTGACTCGATATAATAAGATAACCTACAAACGCGCATCATCCCTGTGACTCGTGTGCTGACTCGATAAACATAAGATAACCCACAGCCGCGCACCATACTTGCGACTCGTGTGATGACTCGATAATAATAATAAGCTGACCCATGGCCGCGCATCATACCTGCGGCTCGTGTTCTGACTCGATAACAAGTGTGTATATATATAAGTACCTGTGTGTACCAACTCAACAGTGAACTCAACAGGACTGTGTCAATACCACGGATAGCCAACTGGGATCCAAATCATAACGTTTCATGTTTCCATATCACTTCGACAATAATTGAAACTCTTAACACATACAAGGTACAAATAAGGCACATAGTGGCATGCTCGTGAGTCCTAAAGCTACCCGACATAGCAATATAGATTCCACGTACGGACTCTCATCACTTGGCACGTATGCGGCCCCCACAATATGTATACATAGAAAATAAGGAACCTATGGGGACATTTCCCCCTTACAAGGTTGGAAAGGAGACTCACCTCGTGACGAAACCACCCCTCGGATCAAGGATGCACCCGAATCTCCGAAATCTACCCTCGACGGCTCACATCTAGCCAAATATAGTATAATGACATCAATGCATGCTCAAAATAGGGAAATTATTCTAGTTTATCCAAAATTCGACATTCTTGAGAAATTCCCAAAATCCAACCCCGGGCCCACACGCTTGGATTCTGAAGATTTTCGAAGGGATCACTCACCCGAAGCCTAAGGATCATAATTACGTCATTTTTCTGTAATGCATGGCTAACATCGGGTGGTTTATCAAATTCTTAAGATCCCTAACTTGTACTACCCAATTCTTGATTTTTTTTGATGTTTTAGTAATTAATTCTAGTTGAATTCCATGTAAAAAGTTAGGAAAATAGAGAGGAATTACTCACCTTAGCACTATATAAGTCGTGGGGGTGCTGCTCAAGCTTGGAGGCCCTCTAATGGAGTCTGTGTACGAGAAAAATGAAGACAAATCCCGTTTTTAAAACATTTAAAGGGGTCTGCCTACAAGGGTTTCCGCACCTGCGACCCAGGCAACCACACCTGCGGTCCCGCACCAGCAAGAAAATAACCGCACCTGCGGAAAAATAGCGAGGGGGCTGGGGATCGCACTAGTGGAAGGTTTTCCGCACCAGCGGACCCGCCCCTGTGGAAATGGTTTCGCACCTGTGAAGGCTTGGGGGGGGGGCCTGGATTTCTGCACCTATGAGGCTGGGTCGCACCTGCGGTAACACCTGCAACAGCTGCACCAACAATTGTTTTAGCTGGTTTTTGACCTCGTTAGGTGCCCAGGAGGCACCTGAGCCCTAATCCAAATATACCAACGAGTCCTAAATCATAATACAGACTCGCTAGAGCCTTCAGAACACCCAAAACAACGCTAAAACTCAAAAATCACACCCCCAAACCCGCAAGAACCAAACTTAGAAATTTTCAGTTTTCTAGACTTCGCTCACAACGCGCTGAACTGACCTATACAACTCGGAATGACCTCAAATTTTGCAGGCAGGTCATATTTAACATAACAGAACTAATCCCGGTCTCGGAATTCAATTTGGACCTCGATAACACAAAAACACATCCCAAACCAAAATATGAACTTAAGGAGCTTCTTATTTCAATATTGGGCGCCGAAATGCCCCCGGGTCATCAGAAACCCGATCCGAACATACGCCCATGTCCAAAATCATCACACGAAGCTATCAGAATCAACGAAACTCGATTCCGATGTCGTTTACCAAAAATGTTGACCGAAGTCAAACTTGACCTTAAAGGCCAACCTTAAGGAACCAATTGTTCCTATTGCACTCAAAACACCTCCGAAACCCGGACCACTAGACCCCGCAAGTCATAAATCATAAAATGCCTCTGTGGAAAATTTCATTTAGGGGAACAGAGTCCGATAATGCAAAACGACCGGTCGGGTCGTTACGTTTTCACAATTCAGATTAAAACCTTTCACAATATTTTTGTCTCAACAATTTTAAACAGAAAGTTGTACAAGTCACAAACTTCATCAATTATCATTTCACAATGAGACCAACCGAATATATATGCATCGTAAAACATTGTCATCCAATTCAATATTTATGTATCACAATGAAACCAAGGGAACAACCAACACTTCCAAAATACTTGGAACAATACTTAACAACAAGTCGACGAAAATAATTAGACATGGAGGCATCAATGATCATAAAACAATTTAAGCCAGGAATCAAATAAATTGGAAATAAGGAAGGGACCATATTCAACAAATAATTTAGTGGTGCATAAATACTCGTCACCTCACCTATACACCACACACATGCAAATTCACATATCATTTAAGTTGGGGATTCTTATTCCCTCAAGTCAAGGTTAAACCAAGCACTTACCTCGAATTCGCAGGCCACTCACTGCTCAATTACCGCTTTTCCTTTAGAATTTGCCTCTAACCTGCTCAAATCTAATCATAATTAGTTTATCATTAATTTATGCTAAAGGAACTAACTTTACTGAAAAATTATTATTTTTCTAATTCTAAAAAAAAGTTAAAAATCGACCCCAGGCCCGCTTGGTCCAAACTCGAGGTTCGGGCCAAATTCCTTTTACCCATTCACCTTCGAGCCTATGTAATTAGTTTCGAAATCTGACTCCAATTCGAGGTCAAAATTCTATTTTTACAAAATTCTCTAATTATACCCAAACCCCCAATTTCTACCATGAAAATTCTTGATTTTAGATTGAAAATTCTTAGCAGAAACAGCCTCATACTTCCAAACACTCCTCACCCCCAATATAATAGTGCGAATCTCAAGTCTAAGAACCTCATCTCAGCCAATACAAGCAGCACAACTAACAGCTCATCACGGAACCACACGGATTCTCATGCCACATAGCTCATACACCAACTCAGCAATAACTCAGTTGTGCAGTACAAATAGAAGGAAAGCAAGGTATCCATTGGAGGCATAAAAAATGAGTTTCGAGATTGTTTCGCATGAAAAATGAGGTAGAATAACTGGAAGAAAAATATATAAAATAAGGGTTTTTTCATTCGGTCATATATTGAGTTGTTAGCGTATCGGCCTCACTCACAACCTATGTTAAAGGCAATAGCTTCTTTCCTACGCCTCGCGCCAGTTGAAGACTCATGAGAAAAATTATCCAGTGCATGATCTCGAGCTAGCAGCCATTGTTCACGCCTTGAAGATTTGGCATCAATATTTGTATGGTGTTCATTGTGAGGTTTTTACTAATCACCATATCCATTTTGGGTCGTCAGGTCAGAAGGTTGAGGTCTAAAGATATAGCTTCAGTGAAGGTGCAGTGGAGAGGGCAACTGGTGGAGGAGGCCACCTGGGAGGCTGAGCGGGAAATGCAGAGCAGATATCCTCACTTATTTGAGACTCCAAGTATGTTTTTAGACCCGTTCGAGGAAGAACATTTATTTAACAAGGGGAGAATGTAACGACCAGGTTGGTCGTTCTGAGAGTTTAGCCCCGTTTTCCCCATTTCTACTTCTTTTGTGTTTTATAGATCATTTATTTTGTGTTGGATTGGTTGGCTAGGGTTCGAGTGGTTCTGGAGAGAAATGAGACACTTAGTCTCTTAAGTTGGTGATTTAGTTGGAAAAGTCAACCGGAAGTTGACTTATAGGTAAATGATCTCGGAATGTTGTTTTTGTGGCTCGGATAGTTTCATTAGGTGAATTGTGACTTAGCAGTGTGTTCAGAATGGTATTCAGAGGTCCGTAGTAGAATTTGGCTTGAGTTGGCGAAATTGGATTTTTGGCGATTTTTGGTCGGCAGTAAAAAATTAACTACCGGGGTCGAAATGGAATTCTAGAAGTTGGATCAGGTTTGTGTTGTCGTTTGGGATGTGTGTGCAATATTTCAGGTCATTCGGAGGTGGT
Organism: Nicotiana knightiana; assembly: GCA_005239525.1. Classification (NCBI taxonomy): domain Eukaryota; kingdom Viridiplantae; phylum Streptophyta; class Magnoliopsida; order Solanales; family Solanaceae; genus Nicotiana; species Nicotiana knightiana. Next base: position 58,146 of record ML391821.1, on the reverse strand, counting down.
TTGGTAGGTTTTGAAGTCGTTTGTGGAATTTGGAAGTTTCTAAGTTCTTAGGTTTGAATCCGAGGTTGATTTGGTGTTTTGGCGTTGTTTTGAGTGTTTCGAAGGCTCGACTAAGTTCGAATGAGGTTATGGGATGTGTTGGAAGGTTTGGTTGAGGTAACGAGGGCCTCAGGTGTGTTTTGGGTGGTCATCGGACTAATTCTTCGACTTAGAAAATGGCAGATTTTCTGGTGTAAAGGGTTTTGGTTTTCTTATATGCGATCGCGTGGGCTTATCCATGATCGCGTAGGCTTAGTTGGGCAGAGGGGAAAGTTTTTCTATGCGATCACTTGTGGGAGTCCGCGATTGCGTGGGTGAGTGGCCCTAGTGCTTTGCGAACACGTGGTGAAGTTCGCGTTCGCGTACAAGATTAGAGATCGAGTGAGGCTGAGGCATTTGTTCTGTGCGATCGCGTGTAGGGGTTGCGATCGCGTGGTGTTGAGTGGCATTGAAACGCAATCTCGTGGGCTTGTCTGCAATCGCGTAAGGTTGATTTTTGGGCAGTGTTATTTTGTGCTTCACGATCACGTGGGTATTTCCATGATCGTGATGAAGAAATGTTTGGGCAGAATATTTAAAGTTCAAAATTGAGGGTTTAGTCTAAAATTTCAAAATTTCAATAGAGAGCTGGGGAGAAGACAAAATTGGAGGAGATTTTCAGTAGTGTGATTGGGGTAAGTGTTCTTCACTCATATTTGGTTTAATTCCATGATTTAGTCTTGAATTTCATCATTTAAATTGGGATATTGGGGTGAAAAATTGGGAGAAATGGGTGTAGACTTGAGAAAATTCTTTTGGGAATTTGAATGGCCATTTGATATCGGATTTCGATGAATTTGATATAAGTAGACTCGGGAGTGAATAAAGATTCCAGTTTTGTGATTTTTATCGAATTTCGAGACGTGGACACGGGGGTCGAGTTTGGCCAATTTGGGGATTTTTGATGTAAATTGATCATTTTCGAGTGTGATTTGTTCCTTTGGCATATTTTGATGATATGAATCTATTTTTGAATAGATTCGGGGCGTGTTGAGGCCGAGTCAAGAAAAAAAGGCATAGCAGGTTAGGATTTTGGCCAGTTTTGATGTAAGTAACGATTGTAAATCTAGACCTGAGGGTATGAAACCCCGATATTTCTATTGTTTTGATAAATGAGGTGACGCACATGCTAGGTGACGGGCGTGTGGGCGTGCACCGGTAGGGATTGTGACTTGGTCCGTCCCATAGCGACTATTAAGATGCGTATTTGACTAGAAATCATATGTTATTCCATGTTTTTGAGATTATTACTATGCTTTGGGTTGTAAGCCATGTTTGGGGCCTTGTGCCGACCTGTTTGGACCCTCGGGGGTATTTTACTATTATTATTCTCACACTGTTTTGATTTGAAAGCATATCCTCAATCATGATTTTTCCTGTTTACTGCTTGATTCAGTTTTCACTACTCTATTTTAAAACATATGAAAAATTGTTTTGGGCTGAGTCCCCGGATTTTACTGAAACGCCCGAGTGGCTGGTGAGGTTGATGACTGAGTGAGGCCGAGGGCCTGATTGTGAGGATATATGGATCGAGCTGCACGCCGCAATAATATATATGTATGTATATGGATCGGGCTGCACACCGCAGCGATATATGGATCGGGTTGTACGCCGCAGCGATATATGGATCGCGCTGCACACTGCAACGATATTGGATCGGGATGCACGCCGCAGCGATATAGCGCTTGGGATGTAGGAGCCCCTCCGGAGTCTGTACACCCCCAATGAGCGCAGTCGACTATTTATGGATCGGGCCGCATGCCGCAATGGTTATTATAAGGTACCTATTGAGCGTAAGTACTGAGTATGACTGCTGATTGACGAGAGTTGAGTCACGAGTGACTGAGAGGCTTGCCCGAGAGGCTTAATTGTGAGTGATACTGTGCCCGGGGGCTTATTTGTTATGAAACTACTGTTTTCACTCTTCTTTACATGTTAGCCTCTAAATGATAAATGTTGAACCAATGTTTTATACGAGGTTTCAAATGAGAAAAACTTGAATTTTATGAAACTTTCGGAACGTAGATTTCCTAACTTGATTTATGTACTTCCACTGATATTTATTATATGAATTCATCTGATTTTAAAAGCTCGTCACTGCACTTAAGTCTTTATTTATACTTGCTACTTACTGATTTGGCGTACTCACGTTACTCCCTGCACCTTGTGTGCAGATCCAGATGCCAGGATTGAGATGTTTTCCTTTGATTATCCACACTTGTGAAATATTAAAAGTGGAAAGTTTTATGATAAATCGCGTTATTGAATTAAATGAAAAGCCCCGTATGTTATGCACAGTAAATTGGCTAGCCTAGTATCACGATAGGCATCATCACGACCAATTTAGATTGGGGTCGTGACAAGTTGGTATATACCAACTTGTCACGTCCCAAATTCCCAACTTTAAAGATCGTGATGGCGCCTAACACCACACTTGCTAGGCAAGCTAATATTAGAAATTGATTAGCCATTTTTCTTTGAATATTTACTTAAACACAATGAGACAATTTAAAATAAACTAAATCTAATAATTTACAATGAATAACCTCACGAATAAAATAGTAAGCGAATAACTAAATCGAGCCAAAAACTAACTATATAGCTATAAGACTACCCCAGGGTCTAGTGTCACAATTCACGAACCACTAAGAATACTACAAATAATGGGCTGAAATAACTATGTATCTGTTTTTGAATGTAATAAAACAATGTCTATAAAATTAAGAGAAGACTCCAGGAATCTGCGGACGCCAGTAGGTCTACCTCGTGTCTCCGAATGATGATGTCAGCTAATAAAATCTCCTAACTCAGGCCGGTACCTGGATCTGCACAAAACAGTGCAGAGTGTAGTAACAGTACAACCGACCCCATGTACTGAGTAAGTGTCGAGTCTAACCTCGACGAAGTAGTGACGAGGCTAAGGCAGAGAAATTATAGCATAAACTATTACAATATAAATAATACAACAAGAAGGAAGTAATAATAAACTAAATAACTAGTAACTTGCAACAGTAAATAAAAACAACTCGGATAACTTTTTCCAGATATCAGTTATAATCAAACCTTCTCGAAATTTCCAAGTTTCAATTTAAATCACAGTAAAATCAAATTATGAGAACCTTTTTAATAAAATCGAAAGTTTTCCAAATCCTTATTTTTGAAAATCAATAAAACATAATATTCTCCCTTATCGCTCCTTGTTGCGGCGCGCAACCCACTCCCATTGGTTACGTTGCAAATGTGGAGGTTTAGTCTGTCACTACCTCTCAACCCACAGTTTGGGCTTGTTACTTACTGAGTTGATGTACTCACGTTACCCCCTGCACCTTGTGTGCAGATCTAGGTATCCATAGCCATGGTAGTGCCAGTTGATCATTTTGGCTGCGGATCATTTTCGGAGAGGACGAGGTAGCTGCATGACGATCATAGACCCGCCTATATCTTTCCCTATCTTCCTTGTGTATTTTTATTGATTATTTCCAAACAAAGTTGTCTTGTTAAATTTTGGAAACAATTGTAGTATTGGCACATGACTCAGTGACACCAGATTTTGGGATTTCTCTTTTTGCAGTATTTTGGGTTTGAATCTATCTTTTATTTCGGTTCTCCTCTGATGAAAAATAGGGTAATATTTAAATATTTTCATAATAGAAATCGAATTGGTTAAGAGTGTAGGCTTTCCTAGTTCCGCAATAGGCCCCATCACGACCGGGTTGGTTTTGGGGTCGTGACAACTTGTCACAACCCAAATTCCCAAACTTAGGGATCGTGATGGCGCCTAACACCACACTTGCTAGGCAAGCCAATGTTAGAACTTAATTAGACACTTTCCTTTGAATATTTACTTAAACACAATGAGACAATTTAAAATAAACTAAATCTAAAAATTTCTAATGAATAATCTCACAAATAAAATAGTAAACGAATAATTAAATCGAGCCACGAACTAACTATATAGCTACAAGACTACCCCAGGGTCTGGTGTCATAATTCACGAACCACTAAGAATACTACAAATAATGGGCTGAAAGAATTATGTATCTGTTTTTGAATGTAATAAAACAATGTCTATAAAATTAAGAGAAGACTCCAGGAATCTGCGGACGCTAGCAGATCTACCTCGTGTCTCCGTACAAATGGTCAACTACTACTCGAAACTCAACTCTAGCTGAAACCTGGATCTGCACAAGAAGTGCATAGTGCAGTATCAGTACAACCGACCCCATGTACTGGTAAGTGCCGAGCCTAACCTCGACGAGGTAATGACGAGGCTACGGCGGGGCATTCATAATATAACCTATATATAGTGTTTAATAAAACAAAATGGAAATACTAAACTAAATAAAACAACAACTTGCAGTAAATAATTAAGTAACTCAGCTATCTTTCCAGATCTCAGTTATAACCAATCCTTACGAAAATTTCCAAGTTACAATTTAAATAACGGTAAGAGAAGAATATGAGAAACAACAATTAATACAGTGGGTATTCCAGTTTCCATCATATAACCAGTAACAATATGAATATTCTGCCTTATTACTCCTTGTTGCGGCGTGCAACCCGATCCCACATGTCCACCCTTATTACTCCTCAATATGTCACCCTTATTCCTCATGTTGCGGCGTGCAACCTGATCCCACCTGCCCACCATTATTACTCCTTGTTGCGGCGTGCATCCCGCTCCCACCAGACAATCACATCTCACCATTCATAATAAGGGTTTCACAATTAAGATCAAAGTCTTTCACATTATTTATGTCTCAACAAATACACACGAAAAGCCGTACAATCAAGAAACTTCATAAATTATTACTACACAACGAAACCAACCGAAATATATCATCAAACATTGACAACCAATCCAACCATTAATGTACCACAATGAAGCTAAAGAAACAATTAATACTTTCATCAAATAATATCTAACAAAAACAAGTAGACATAGAAGCATCAATAATCATGAAACAATTAAGAAAAGAATATAATAAATTGGAAACGGGGAAAGGAACATGCTAATAGATAATTTGGTGGCGCATAGGTACTCGTCACCTCACCTATACACCATACACATGCACTTTCATATAGAATTTAAGTCGGGGATTCCTAGTCCCTCAAGTCAAAGTTAGAACAAACAGTTACCTCAATTTTGCAGGCCACTCACTGCTCAATTATATCTTTTCCTTTCGAATTCACCTCCAACCCACTCGAATCTTCTTAAGACAACACTCTTCTTCTGAGCTCGTGTATCTCAACGATTCAGCTAAGCCTTGACGTAGACTCGATCAACAACCTCGCTGGAGAAAACTCTTCAGAATACCTCAACTCGAATCGTAACTACGCGACGAGCTCGACTCAAAAATATGGGGACAACTTTGAGGTCTTTTTAAAAAGACTAATTTTATTTACCTTGATTTGCATGCGCAGTCCGAGTGTGAAACCAGAAAGCTTTTATGTGAAAATATGAGAAATAGTAATTTTTGGAATTTAAAATTTGGTTTTAGTTGACTTTGTTCAACATTTTAAGTAAACAGACCCGGATCTGTGTTCTCATGATCTGGAGAGGTCTGCGGTAAATTATGGGAATTGGGCATATGCCCGAAATTGATTCCGAGGTCCCTAGCCTTAGATATCAATTTTTTAAAGAAAATTATTTTGCTGGATTTTTAAGGAAAAAAAGAAATGAATTAATGTTTGAAACCGTTGGTATCGGGCCCGTATTTTAATTCCAGAGCTCGGTACATATTTATTATGATAATTAAGTCATATCTGTAAAATTTGGTGAGAATCGGAGTTGATTTGACGTGATTCAGACATCCGGTTGAAACGTTAAAAATTTGAAATATTCTGGAGAAAAATCATGAGTTTTGAGGTTAAATTCATAGTTTTAGATGTTATTTTCATGATTTGATCGCACGAGCAAGTCTGTATGATGTTTTTAGACTTGCGTGCATGTTTGATTTGGAGCCCCGAGGGCTCGGGTGATTTTTGGGTAAGCTTCGGGGTGTTTTAACATGTTAAAGTCTACTCTTTTTGTTGTTCTAGTGCCCAATCAATTTGTTCTTCGCGTTCGCATTAATCTACTCGCGAACGCGTAGAGTAGAATTTGCACTGGGGTTATTTTGTGCTATGTGAACGCGTGGCCCTAGACGTGAATGCGAAGCACTGGAGGGAGACCCTTCGCAAACGCGACCAGGCCATCGCGAACGCACAGGGTTAAGTGGGCCTGGGGAGGAGACCTGTTTCCTTCTATGCAAACACGGCCAAGTCACCGCGAACGCAAAGGGAACTGGGCCTAACTCTATGCGAACACATTCGTTCCCACATGAACGCGAAGGCCTTTAGGTCAGTACCCTCCGCGAACGCAACAGGCCCACCGCGATCGCGATAAAAGTCTTCCCAGTCTTATAAACACAGATTTAAAACGGGCATAACCTTTTTTCTTCATATTTTTCGAACTAAAAAGACCTAGAGGCGATTTTCAACCCACAAGTTCATCCCCAAAATGTTGGTAAACAATTCTAAACTCTTCTCTTTCAATTACCCAATGTTTTTCATCACTTTTCAATCAAAAATCAACAATTTTCATGGTAGAAATTGGAAGTTTGGGTAGAATTAGAGAATGTTGTAAAAATGGAATTTTGACCTCGATTTGGGGTCAAATTTTGAAACTAATTACATATTCGGGATCGGGGGTGAATGGGTAAACAAAATTTGGTCCGAACCCCGAGTTTGGACCAAGCGGGCCCAGGGTCGGTTTTAAATTTTTTTGAGAAAATTTAGGAAAACAATAATTTTCCAGTAAAGTTAGTTCCTTTAGCATAATGATATTAAACTAATTATGATTAGATTCGAACGGGTTAGAGGAAAATTCTAAAGAAAAAGCGGTAATTGAGCAGTGAGTGACCTGCGAATTTGAGGTAAGTGCTTGGTTTAACCTTGACTTGAGGGAATAGGAATCCCCAACTTAATTCTTTGTGAATTTGCATGTGTGTGGTGTATAGGTGAGGTGACGAGTATCTATGCACCACTAAATTATTTGTTGAACATGGTCTCTTCCTTATTTTCAATTTATTTGATTCCTGGCTTAAATTGTTGTATGATCATTGATGCCTCCATGTCTAATTATTTTCGGCGACTTGTTGTTAAGTATTGTTCCAAGTATTTAGGAAGTGTTGGTTTTTCCCTTGGTTTCATTGTGATACATAAGGATTGAATTGGATGACAATGTATTACGATGCGCGCACACACACACACACACACACACACACACACACACACACACACATATATATATATATATATATATATATTCCGGTTGGTTTCATTCTGAAATGATAAATGATGAAGTTCATGAGTTGTACAACTTTCTGTTTAAAATTATTGAGACAAAAATTTTGTCAAAGGTTTTGACCTGAATTGTGAAATTTTTTATAAATAAAGTGATGTAATTGTCTGGTGGAAGCGAGTTGCACACCGCAACAAGGAGTAATAAGGGTGGACAGGTGGGATCAGGTTGCACGCCATAACAGGAGAAATAAGGGTGATATATATATATATATATATATATATATATATAGGGAGGAGCAATAAGGGTGGACAGGTGGGAGCGGGTTGCGCGCCGCAACAAGGAGCGATAAGGGAGAATATTTATGTTTTATTGATTTTCAAAAATAAGGATTCGGAAAACTTCCGATTTTATTAAAAAGGTTTTCATACTCTGATTTTACTGTGATTTAAATTGAAACTTGGAAATTTTGAGGAGGTTTGATGATAGATGATATCTGGAAAAAGTTATCCGAGTTGTTTTTATTTACTGTTGCAAGTTACTGGTTATTTAGTTTATTATTACTTCCTTCTTGCTATATTATATATATTGTCACAGGTTATGTTATAATTAACCCGCCTTACCCTCGTCACTACTTCGTCGAGGTTAGACTCGACACTTACTTAGTACATGGGATCGGTTGTACTGATACTACACTTTGCACTCTTTTGTGCATATCCAGGTATCAGCCAGAGTTAGGAGATTTTAGTAGCTGACATCATCATTCGGAGACACGAGGTAGATCTGCTGGCGTCCGCATGTTTCTGGAGTCTTCTTTTAATTTTATAGACACCGTTTTATTACATTCAAAAACAGATACATAATTCTTTTAGCCCATTATCTGTAGTATTCGTAGTGGTTCGTGGATTATGACACCAAACCCTAGGGGTAGTCTTATAGCTATATAGTTAGTTCGTGGCTCGATTTAATTATTCGTTTACTATTTTATTTGTGAGGTTATTCATTGGAAATTTTTAGATTTAGTTTATTTTAAATTGTCTCATTGTGTTTAAGTAAATATTCAAAGGAAAATGGCTAATCAAGTTCTAACATTGGCTTGCCTAGCAAGTGTGGTGTTAGGCGCCATCACGATCCCTAAGGTTGGGAATTGAGGTCTTGACAAGTTTTCACGACCCTAAAACCAACTCGGTCGTGATGGCGCCTATCGTGGAACTAGGCAAGCCTACACTCTTAACCAATTCGATTTCTATCATGACAATATTTAAATATTACCTTTATTTTTCATCAGAGGAGAACCTAAATAAAAGATAGATTCAAATCCAAAATACTTCAAAAAGAGAAATCCCAAAATCTGGTGTCACTAATTCATACGCCTATACTACAATTGTTCCCAAAATTTAACAAGACAACTTTGTCTGGAAATAATCAATAAAAATAAACAAGGAAGATAGGAAAAGAGATAGGCGGGTATGGGATCGCCAAGCAGCTACCTCGTCCTCTCCGAAAATGATCCGCGACCAAAATGATCATCTGACACTACCATGTCCAGGGATACCTAGATCTGCACACAAGGTGTAGGGGGTAACGTGATTACACCAACTCAGTAAGTAATAAGCCCAAACCGTGGGCTAAGAGGTAGTGACGAACTAAATCTCCACATTTGCAACGTAACCAATGTAGTAAAATTTAGGCATGCTTTCAGTTAATTAGACAGCTCAAGGTGATAAGACAAGTACGGTTCTGAATAGTTTAACATTTATAACTCAATGTATTCTACATGCCAATGCATCAGCAGTATGAAATGCACAATGTGCTCCCCTCTCAAATACTCGTCCACTCAGTACTGTATATGGCTCGCATGGACCAGGGAAGATCCATCCCAGAATATATACACATCAGACAGAAGTCACTCAGTACTGAGGAAGGCCGATCCAGCCCTATGGAGAAGATCCATCTCCAAATAATGATACATCTCACAACCACTCAGTACTGTATATGGCTCGACGGCCTAGGGAAGATCTATCCCAGAATACGTATACACATCACTGACATCAATACCGGGGAGAAACAGACCAATCCAGCCTCATGGAGAAAATCTATCTCCAAACATAAACACTTTGGACAAGATCCTTGTCCAGGGAAGATCCATCCCTCAAATATCACTTCGGACAAGATCNGGGGGGGGGGGGGGGGCACCTACAAGCTAAGCGATATTATAAGCCAGATTAAGGCATAATCAATATAACATGTTGTGTCGTGTAGCCCGATCCCATATCTATCACTCAATATCAAGCTCTCGGTCTCATTCAGTCATCACTCTCTAGTCTCGCTCACATGGGCTCACAATGGATGAACTAGCCCGAATCAAGGATATAATGTGCAAAATCAACAATTACCGAGACTGAGACATGATATGATATTCTATGACAGGACTGAGTATATAGTTTCAATGAAATACATGAGATGGCATAAATGAATGACAACTCGGGTCTCAACGGTGTCGGCTCAATGCCTTAACATAGTATCTAGCATGTTTGCATTAAGACGACAGCTCGGGTCTCGACAGTATTGGCGTGAAGCCTTAACATAACATTTAGCATGATTTCTAGCATGTTTACATTTATCACATTGATAGAAGCACAATTATCATCAAGGGAGAACCATTAAACAGTGCCATGGAATGAACCGGGTCATAAGTCTCATGGTGCACGCTCACACGCCCGTCAGTTGGCATGTGCGTCACCCAATTTAAATCACATAACAGGTAGTTCGGGGTTTCGAACCCTTAGAACCAAGTTTGGAAGCGTTACTTACCTCAATCAAGCCAAACCTCTACTCTGCAATGCCCTTGCCGCTCGACTCGGCCACAAATCTCTCTGAATCTAACCAAATCAGTATTATATCATTAATATATGCTAAAGGAGCGAAGCCCACATTAAAATTATCAAATTACATCATAAAAACCGAATTCGGCCAAACCCGACCTCCGGGCCCACGTCTCGAAATTCGATAAAAATCACAAAACTAGAATCCTTACACTCTCACGAGTCCATATATACCAAAATATATCAAAATCCGACGATAAATGACCCCTTAAATCCTTAAATCAAAGTCTCAAATTTCCAAGCTCTAACCCCTCAAATTATACCATTAAATTTCACTAATTCCATGCTTAATCAGTCAAATACCAACATAGAATCGAGTTTTAGGTCCAAGAAACTTACCTCCATGAAAATCCCTTGAAATCCCTCTTCAATTTTCTCCCGAAAGCCTCAACCCATATGAAAATATGATGAACAATGCCTAAAATTCGCGAAGGCAAGTATTTATATGCTCTGCCTTGGGGTTCCGCACCTGCGGTCACTTGCTCGCACCTGCGGACTCGCACCTGCGGTCCCAAGTGCGCATCTGCGAGTTCCATTTAAGCTCCCATTTTTCGCATCTGCGGTTTAACATTCGCACCTGCGGGCTCGCAGGAGCGATCCTTCTTTCGCATCTGCGGAAGTTGACCAAGCCTCCATTTTCCGCTCCTGCGGCACATTCTCCGCACCTGCGGCACCCCGTCCGCAGGTGCGGCCACACCAGAAAAATCACACCAGCAGCCTTTCTACTGCATAATCCAAATCCAAATCTTCCGATGACCAGCTGAAATCACCCCGAGCCCCTCGGGACCTTAACCAAATGTACCGACACGTCATATATCATCACACGAACTTTGTCGAACCCTCGTTACACTAAAAAATATCATAAAACACCAAATAAATCCAAATTCAAGCCTAAGGATTTCTAAACTTTTGAAATTCGCCAACGATGCCGAAACCAACCAAACCACGTCCGAACGACCTAAAAATTTGCACACACATCACAAACGACTCTAGGAACTTATTCCAACTTCCGAAATTCCATTCCGACCCCAATAGCTAATATTCCACTATCGACCGAAAATCGCCTAAAATCCAATTTTGCGAATTCAAGCCTAATTCTACCACGGACCTCCGAATAACATTCCGAATACACTCCTAAGTCCCAAATCACCTAACGAAGCTATCCGAACCATAAAAACCACATTCCAAGATCATATACATATAAGTCAACTTCCGGTTGACTTTTCCAACTATTGAACCAAGTTAATAGACTAAGTGTCTCATTTCTCTCCAAAAATCGCTCCGAACCCGAGCCAACCAACCTAACACAACATAATGGAGATGAACCACATATAATGAAGCAGAAACGGGGGAAACATGGCTAAAACTCTCGGAACGACCGATCGGGTTGTTACATTCTCCCCCACTTAAACATACGTTCGTCCTCGAACGTGCCCAGAGTTGTTCTAAAAACCATCAAAATTGTCGTGTAATCCAACCATGCACATACCCAGGCGTGACCCCACGTCACCCTATCCCATTTAGGTCCAATAGCACAACATAGCTGAAGCTTCGCAATCCAACCTAACCCATAAACCTTAGAACCAAATTTCCACTTCTGAAATAATTTATAAGATCAAAATCCCACATATATAAGCTGCGTAAATATGGAAAAGCTATACCAAAACTTCACTGTAACCCAAGATGAAAATCACATGATATGCCACATCACTCAAATGCTCATAGCAAAAACTTCTAATCACCGCAACTGTTCAAACAACCAAATGCCGGCAATAACCCTACTATCAAACAGAGACACGTTCTAACACTTTTATATACTGCCAATGATGAAAGAGACACAGAGAAACCCAAAATCATTTGTCAGATCAACAAGTGATGGAACTCCCTCTCTTCAACAGGAAATATAGCAAGACCTCTAAGCGGATCAATATCACTATCCTCCCAAATATACCGCAACCAAATCCGGAAGTACCCATTCTAGGTCCGACGATCTCATCTCGTCTACCACAACCACTCTAACGACATGGCGTATCAATACGGCTTAAATCCACAACCCGTGCAACTGTGCACTAATAAGAAACACTCCAGATGTACTCAAACACGGGAAAATGACATCAAACTAGAGAACCATTCCGCAAGATCAACGGGTATCACCATAACGCAATGCTAAGAACGCCTCACACATCGTAAAACCAGAACATACAAATCTAACTCGAAGGATCATACCTCCACATAACTTCACTGCAATGAGCGACCCCGTCCAAACATTGATCCACATGAACTACTTCGAGCCACCTTGCTCGAAATCGATAACCATGCGCAATTCGACATCAAGTACCCAGAGTGCATTGCCATAACCATGGGGAATCAAACGATACCATGCCACACGAACCCAAAAGAACATGACCAATACAACTCAATCCCTCAATACCCAATACTTACCTAACTCAAATCCCGCTATATAGCCCCAATAGAACCGCACCATATGTGCATATAGACAACAATCACAACTCCTCGCAACACCGAAGGGTAACTAATAGATCACTCTAGAACACGAATAAGCTCAATGACAATCAAATGGTACACCGCTCAACACTAGAAATTCGGAGTCAACAATTTCGACCCGGTGCAGAACACACACCCAAACTGGGCCTACCAATGAACCCTGAATCAACTCTGATCACCTGCAACAGATAGATAACTCTCCGAAAGTTCACAATGACTGAATCATGGCACATACTAACATCTGACTAGCCCTGATCGCATCTTCACAGTCCACAACTACAAAATAACCTGTTCATGAGAACTCTCAGTCTCGAAGTCCATGAAGCGCACGAATCACCATATCTGATCCCAACTCCATCGCTCGAATACATAACGTACCTCTAATACTAAGTCATTCCACGAGGGATACTTCTAAAATTCTTATGTGCCACCAAGAAAACTTGAATATCAGCAGTCAATCTAACACGAGAGCGCCGCAATACCAATGAAGCACCCTTAACTCAAACACATTGCCCTTCCAGAAATGGATACCCTCATCAAGACACACCAATTAGTGATATCATTTACCTAGTCATCTGGAACTGCCCATGTTGCCTAAGAATTTATGAACCTTCTCCCAGAACTGAACCGTGACCTCACACATGCAAATCTCAACCCTACACAACATACCACATACACCATGCCATCCTATGATAAATATGAGAACTTCATAATCCATTTCGAGCCACAAGAAACTACGTACTCAACTAGCCAAGAACTTTCCATTTGATTCCTTCTAGAAGAAAATCACTATACATTACATGCCCCTCGTGCCAGTAGAAAATATACACCTCTAACCGTGGTAGAAGCCATAAAGGACTCTTCGAATCCCATTTTCACAAAACCAAGCCGTTAGGACTGAATTCTTCTAGTTCAACCAAGCTACGCATGACGTAAAAACGCAGGAGCATTGCTCCGAATAACACATAGAGCCTTACCACATCATGAGTACCCAACGAACCGATATTACTCATTACCATGCCAATCCAATCTACTACCAAGTTGTCCTACTTTCTCCGAGTCCCTTTTGAATTACCTTCTAATTGATTCTTCTCCTCGCCATAGTACCAAAATCCTCAACCAGAAATTACCACCCGAGACCCTAGCACAGAACCACATCACCCTAAGGCTCATAAACCGCTGAATATCTTTTAAGCACTCCAAAGTACCACATCTCAAATACTCACTCTAAAGAGACTTTCGATGAATTTAAGTTGTTTTCCCTTTCATGATACCGGAAGGTAGAATCCATAATAACATAGAAATGCCACAAGTCTTGACACCTCCGAATGAGAATCTCAGTTTCTACCCAAGCACACACCTTGAAGATTCCAAATTGTTACATATAAACCTTGGATCCATCAGAACCATTCTCGAGAGTCGTCCACTCTACAAAATTTTCTATTAAACTAATCAAACAGATCGAACGGTCTGTTCCCCCATTAACACACCAAACCCAAGAGAGTAACCCACACTCCTAAACAACCCAGCAAATTCCTGCTCCATACACATTGCACCTTTTACCGATACAACTCAATCATTCAATAGGACCCATTTTTCCCATATACTATAATACAACCCCTACCCAAAAATTTCCATTACTTGAGTCATTCTCAAACTCCACCTCTATAGGTCATAACTGATTCACTAGAATACATCGAACTGAATCAACACAAAACCCAATCGTCCACTAACTTATCATTATCAGACTCCCCCACTTGGCTCAAATCCATAGATCAAGACAAGCAATAACTCTCAATGCCCATACGCTATCACCACCACAATACCGTAGTGAGATTCAACTTAATCCTCCATAAGCTCATATACACAAACCATCTAATATCTCAAATCATCCGTAATTCTCGCATTCACCATTGAACTCATAACACAACATGAAGATCCACTTCACTCCACAACTACACTACATGAGAGGTCCTTCAATGTACTCACAGTCGAGGCCATAGGACAACTCAAGATAGAGGTCAAACACTCAATGGTTCTTGCTACATCTCCAACTAATTCTTTTTGTCACAATCAAAAAATATGAACACCTCTCAACATCGAATCACACTCACCACATAGTCATCCAGTCACAAAAATTCCACCAATAAGGACACAAATGGACATATAAGCCCACATGCACGTGCTCACACAATTGAAATCTTAGCACTCAAGCCACAGACAAAACCCGACCTCAAGTCCTCCAGACTGGCCCATTTCAATATGCAAAAGAAATCATATCTCGCACATCATCCATGAAAATCACAAGCCGTCGATGCACAACTAATACCAAGCGCTTACGTTCGCATTCGAATACACAGAAGGAATTCAAAGAGTTACACTTTTGGTTGAATAATGAATTCGCACGACAAGAATTCAAGAATGTGGAATTTTTCCTAAGGGTTCCGCAACCTCTCGAAGATAATTACATACGTCTTCGTACCGATCCGCAAGACTCTACTAAACCTGCTCATGACTCGTGAGACCTATGTAACCTAGGCTTTGATACCAACTTGTCACAATCCCAAAACCAACCCATTCGTGATGACGCCTATCGTGGAACTAGGCAAGCCTACACTCTTAACCAATTCGATTTCTAATATGACAATATTTAAATATTACCTTTTTTTTCATCAGGAGAACCGAAATAAAAGATAGATTCAAACCCAAAATACTACAAAAAGAGAAATCCCAAAATCTGGTGTCACTGAGTCATGAGCCAATACTACAGCCAAAATTTAACAAGACAACTTTGTCTGGAAATAATCAATAAAAATACACAAGGAAGATATGGAAAAAGATAGGCGGGTCTGTGATCGCCAAGCAGCTACCTCTTTCTCTCCAAAAATGATCCGCAACCAAAATGATCAACTGGCACTACCATGGCCAGGGATACCTAGATCTGCACACAAGGTGAAGGAAGTAACGTGAGTACACCAACTCAGTAAGTAACAAGCCCAAACTGTAGGCTGAGAGGTAGTGACAGACTAAACCTCCACATTTGCAACGTAACCAATGTACAAAAATTTAGGCGTGCTTTCAGTTAATTAGACAGCTCAAGGTGATAAGACAAGTATGGTTCTGAACAATTTAACATATATAACTCAATGTATTCTACATGCCAATGCATCATAAGTATGAAATAAACAATGTGCTCCCCTCTAAAATACTCGTCCACTCAGTACTGTATATGGCTCGCATGGCCCAGGGAAGATCCATCCCAGAATATATACACATCAGACAGAAGTCACTCAATACTGAGGAAGGCCGATGCACCCCTATGGAGAAGATCCATCTCCAGATAATGATACATATCACAACCACTTGGTGCTATATATGGCTCGACGGCCCAGGGAATATCCATCCCAGTATATGTATACACATCACTGACATCAATTGCTCAATACCGGGGAGAAACATGCCAATCCAGCCTCATGGAGAAAATCCATCTCCGAACATAAAACACTTCGGACAAGATCCATGTCCGGTGTCACAAGTACATGAGCAATTTATAAGAATTTATACAATCATCACAAAGCCTGTCCGAAATACAAATTGGACAAGGAAATTTAAAATGAAAATAAATACAGTACGAGGGAGACTCTGTCAGTTGCGGATCGCCTCCGGATGATGTAGCTCGCCTAAGTCTCCGAATCCTCCACATTGCTATGACAGTACCTGTGCAATAAAAATGCACAACAAGTGTAGCATGAGTACAAAAATAACGTGTACTCAGTAAGTCGCCCGCCTAACCTCAGAGAGGTAGTGACGAGAGGTCAGATTAGACACTTGCTAAAGGTCAATTTAGAATATTTACGTGTGACACTAAGCATCATTATCATAGGCAATTTATTAAAATCAGGAATATATATTTTCAACTTTGTTCACGTTTAACACTTTATATCTTCGTCATATTAATAACATTAATCAACATGGGTGATTGAATCAAATAACAATTAATCGAAGGGAAGGAACAACTTCTTCCAAAATCTTTTTAATTACTTTAAATCTCTATCATTTCAATTGACAACTTAATATTTCATGCCAATAATCAGGAAAAAAATCATAGCAACTACGCAGTAAATATCATGCGCAAGCAATGCCGAGGGTCGAACGGCGCGGACCAACAATAATAAACTGGGCATTGCCGAAGGGTCGAATGGCTCGAACCATAGATGCATCTATCTTCCCCGCTCGCGAATCGATCGTGCAACACGGTTATACATAAAAATAATAAGGCTAGCCTGCTCGCGAATCATACCTGCGACGCAGGTGCTCATATGTACACATATCCACATAATAAATCCATATTTTTATCAAGAAAGTTGTTTTTCTCAAGAAAGTGATAAAATTCTTCTTAAAGGAACATGAAATATAGCTTTTAAATCTTTGTTTCAAAACTCATTAGCCAAGTTTAAAGATATTCCATAATATAACCCTACCAGGTATACAATTATCCACAAAGGAATCAATTCTCTTTCTAGATGATTAAGAAAATGAACTCTAGTCTTCTTTTAGATATTCAATTACGATTTCGATTATATTAGCAATTTAGTATTACAGGCAGAATTACAGGCACAACACGTAAGGCATGCTAGTGGGTCCTAGACTACCCGAACATGGCATAACAGTAGCTACGCACGGACTCCCGCCACTTCGTGCATATGTAGCCCCCGAAGATAATAGCATGTACTTAATTAATTCACCTAGGGGTACAATTCCCTCTCACAAAGTTAGAAAGGAGACTTACCTCGCTCCGAGATTCCATAACCGACCACCAAGCCCTTCCGATGACTCCAAACGGACGCACAACGCCCCAAAATTATCCAAACAACGACAACCCAATGAAAATATACTCTAATATTTGCAAAAATTCCAAATTATATAAGTTCCCAACCCCACTTAGTAAAATGACCAAAATACCCTCGGACCCACGTGCCCGAAATCCAAAATATCTCGAAGATATATTCTACCCATAGCCTTACTAACTCAAATATATAATTTACTCAAATATTCATGCTCAATTCGTGGCTAAAAATCCAAATTTCCATTTTCTAGGTTTCTAAGATTCTCTAAATTTCCAATCAATTTCCATGCCTAAGCCATGCATATAATCTTGTATTTAACTTAGAAGCATGAAGGAGTTACTTACCTTGACGTTGCATGAAGAAATCCTCTCTTGAAGCTTCTCCAAAATCGACCAAACCAAAGAAGGAATGAAGAAATGGCCACAAATTCTCGGTTTTAAAACATTCTGCCCAGCCTCGATTCCGCACCTGCGGTCCTACCATCGCACCTGCGCTCCTGCAGGTGCGACCAATCTCCTGCACCTGCGGCTGCCTCAACTCCAGCCCAATAATCTCACATGCGCCCACTATCCGCATCTACGTCTTCGCAGGTGCGGAAATGCCATCGCACCTGCGCTCCCAGCCAGACCATCCATCCTTCGCACCTGCGGTGCCATAGCCGCACCTGCGGCCAAATCCTCGTAGGTGCGGTCACACCAGATGACAACAACCTCTGCCTTCTTCAAACTCCCAAACTTGATCCGTTAACCAGCCGGAATCCACTCGAGGCCCCCGAGACGCCATCCAATTATACCAACCTATTCCAAAACATAATGTGGACTTGCTCGAGGCCTCAAATCACATCAAACAACATCGAAACCACGAATCACACCCAAATCCCAACTTTATGAACTTAGAAATTTCCAACTTCTACATCCGATGCCGAAACTTATCAAATCACATCCGATTGACCCCAAGTTTTGCTCACAAGTCATATTCGACATTACGGGCCTGCTCCAAATCCAGGAATCTCATTCCGACCTCGATATCAAAACTTCCACTTCCGGTCGGATTTCTCAAAAACCTTCAAATTTCTGTCTTTAGCCAAATGACTTCAAAATGACCTGCGGACATCCAAATTCACTTCTGATCGTGCTCTTAACTCCCGAATCACCATACAAAGCTATTCCCGGACTCGTAATCCCAAACGGACATCAACATCATTGAAATACGCTTCAAGACCAAATCTATGAAATTCTTCTAAAATGCTAACTTCCACAATATGCATCAAAACGCTCCCGGGTTATCCAAAACCTTATCCGGACATACGCCCAAGTCCGAAATCATCATACGAACATGCAGGAACCTTCAAGTCCTGATTCGGAGGTTGTTTACCTCAAGATTCCAATCTTAGTTGATTCTTCCAACTTAAGGCTTCTAAAATGAGGATTTTCTTTCCAAATCAACTCTAAACTTTCCGAAATTCAATTCTGACCACACCTACAAGTCATAATACATGAAATGGAGCTGCTCACGACTTCAAACTGCTGAACGACGCTCTAGAGCTCAAAACGACCGGTCGGGTCGTTACATTCTCCCTCACTTAAACCGACGTTCGTCCTCAAACGTGCCAAGAACTGATCTGGAGTTATCTTTTAACACTTCGTGCACCTGCCCGTGCTACCACAACCCAGTTGAGCACATTAGCTTGCTCAAATCTGAAGATTTCTTCTTTTATCCATATAATAAGCTCAGAACCTAGTTCCAACACTTGAAATTCTCTGTCAGGCCTAGTTCCAATACATAAACACCGTATCATCCACTACCCGATATACCAGGTCATGACTGTATACTTTTGCTGAATCAGCACCATGCACCGCATAATTCATCATCTGACAACAACGACATCCCCTGAACCTAAATAGCCAAAATTCCACGAATCTGATGCTCCCAATGCACCTCATGATATATATATATATATATATAGATCCAGCTATAATGCTGACGATACCACCACAACGGAGGAGATGTGTAGAAATTCATAACCAACTGCAGAGTTAACAAATCACTGAATATCTCATCTTGACTAGAATCATCGCCTCATTATGAACCTGAATAATGGTATCTGGCCTTTAATATACACTTCACATAACTTTATCGCACTGATCCCTGATATGATAATCTCGTCTCACCCAGTATGAACTGCTCAGACAACAAATCACCCCAAACATGACCAACAACCTCACATGATACCAAATTGCGCCATTAGGCCATAACTCGGACATGATATGTAAGAAATGACTCAGGAAGGGACTATTCAACTCACACACTAATATGAACTTTTCTCAGAAAATAGGAAGTACAACATAAGAAAGAATAAATATAGGAACCTTACTCATCATCACACTGTTGCGGCATGCAACCCGATCCGAATAACATACCTATGGCGACGTGCCACCCGATCCACACATAAAATCTACACAAGAAGATATATATACGGAGGTGATTTGCTCACTATTACAAATTACTGAATATCGATCATAAGCACACTACGTGCATAATACCATCCTGGGGAAACTGATTAAGCTGTAGGCTACAAAACTTAAGCACAACTGAGGTGAGATATTTATATATACACTCTGGATCTCAAGAGCTATCCTGCTCGCATAACATCCCCCACTACGCGGGACCTCCCCATAGGAAATTATCAAGCCGTTTCACAACTCACACGACACAATCATAATAACACATGAATTTAACGAAGACGGAACAACATCCGTTGTTCTAATACCTTTCCATGAAAAGCGCTCTACTGAAATGAACATGTCTGGCTCATACGGAGCCCATAACCATACTTAAATCCATCCACAAACATTGAGTCTACCTTGCTCGCACCAACTGAGCTAATAGCTTTTACTGGGGTCCATATTAACCCACTTTCTCTCATAATACACGAGAACAACCATCATCACCGGGACAAACACCCCATAATCCATAATCAACTGAACCGAACGTCCTCCAGGCATAGATGCTCAAATAAACCATATTGCACTTCTTTATACTCAGTCCAAATCTTCAATTCATCAAGTGACTACATGTCACACCTTATACAATCTTTTCGCGGTCATGCTTCCACGACCTTCCACACAAGGCAACAAGTCTGCCCATCCACCACTGGCCATACTACGCTGTAAGACAAATCAAGAACCCATAACAGGGTACAAAGCCTCTTCCACCGAATATTAATCTCAGGTGACACTGAAGATAACACAAACTTACACTGAACTTTCAAATCACTTTTCCTTGCTCTTCCGAGCTCATGACATCCTTATTAACACCGAACCGCAATCTCGATTCTTACTCCCAGTACATACTGCTTACCGCACCTAACCTGCCAATATGAGGTAGCGCAAGTATTCCCTCATAACTTCTGAACCACCAATAGGGTGAACACTTCATCATATAGAAACCTTTTCGTTAACTCAATTCAAGAGTACCATCTCAACACATGAGTGAATTCCCACAATCACCCAACATGAAAATCCCTAAGTAGTAGTCTATACCACCATAACCCTTCCGGGATCCGCCTACGCCTGACAGACCATAGAATTCAAATACTCCCACATGAAATCCGTTACGACGGTCGACAAGCTCCGCACACACCGGCACAAGCCACATATATAACTTAATCACATCAAAGGAACTGATCACTGCCGCAAATATGCCATTTCAACCATGGATACTCAATCTATCTTCAATTGCTTCAGGAATAATAGCAACTTCCTTCAACTCATAGTAACCTCAACCCTCACTCATCTCGAGTGACCTTGATTCATGAGACTATGCCGCCTAAATCCCGCAACCCGTCTCATACCCTCCTGATAATCTTTCTACAATCCGGAGTTTATTTCTCTCACTTCTCCAATACTATCCTGCACGTGGAAACATATCATAGAACATTCCAGCCATCTTCCTTTTTCTCAGAAATTACTCTGCAAAAGCTCGATTCTCGATCATACTGCTGCCTGAAACTCTTAAACGCCGCATTCTTGACTTTTGAACTCACTAGGACCGCTATTAAGAGTCATCCACTCTGACTGGCCCCGAATACAATCAACTCCAAGGTTCTCCTAGAACATGGACACCCCTTTCAATAAAACACGTGACTGAGTCAATACCCTGACAACTCACCCATGCCTTAAGAAAAATTCTGAATCTTCCAAAGCCTAACCCTGATCCGACAGGGCCAACTTTTGCACACATTCGTCAAATCCCACGCACAATCACCATTTTACTTCTTTCCCTTAGCTGACATAATGTTATATCCCGTAGTTTAATATTAGAATGAGTCGTAGTAATTCATATGAAGTTGAAGGGATTAAGACCATTTATGAGATTTGTACCATACTCAACGTTTGATATTTTAAATTGCTTGAAGAATCTTGGTTAGAATTTCTGATTTTTGGTTTTATAATGTGGAGACCAACTTTCTAGAAAAAAATGAAATAAATACTAATTTAAAATGAAAGAGCATCGCTTTCAGCAAGTGTTTTAAGATGTTTAAACTACAATTACTAGTACAGCACATGTGAATTGAAATATCTGGCTTTTCCTATTTTTGATCTTTTTGAGGATTTTTTTTTTCAAGATTCGCATAAAATTGTCTATATCTGGCTTTAATGAATGGAAATAGGTAAATAGCATTATGAGTTCAAGGTAGTTTGTCTGGATTCTGTTAATTCAGTGAAAGATTGATGCTTTTTGTGATTGGGAGCTTACTATAAGAGCTGAAATTTGCAATGTTGTTTCATGGTTCGTTGGTACTGAATTACACGAGAACTTAATTATGCAGCAATATGTTTGTTGTAGCAATCATCAATTGACTATCTTATTACTTTGATAGTGTTAAATATGATGTTAGTGTGGTATTTTCTTTTAAGTGGAGTATTCAAGTAAAAATTTTATAAGTTTAATTTTGGATAGTTACCATTATTACTATTTTCGAATGTGGTAAATTATACTTATAATATGAGAAAGTTTATGAGATTTATTTTATTGTAAAGATAGAAATTATTTTTTTCACGAAAAAAGAAGGTTATCTTCTTTCTTTTACCATTTTAAGAATTAAGTGTACGAAATTTTTTATTCTTTATATGAGATTATGAAAATTAGAAGTTGATAAAATATATGTATTTTTACATGGATGCTCTAATGAAATAATAGTGTATGTATTTATTTTATATAGTACCATATGATCATGATAGTAGGGTAAGTATATTAAAAGTAAGTAATATTTTAAGTAATTTAAGACAATTCGTAATTATGCGGGTAATTGATAAATTATTGGGTAACGAGATATTACCTAATTACCTAATAAGTGGATAAAATCGAAAATTTTCACCCCCACCCCACGTGGCAGCCCGACTCTTTCAATTGAATGACTCTTTTAAGTCATTAGGCTAGGTTTCAACATTAAATGTATATATGTGTGTACATGTATCTCATTTGGATTGGAGATTTTATCTTTAGAGCCACTGATAATGCTTCTGAAAGTAGTAATCAAGCTAGAGCTTTTAATACCAAATGTACTCACCGGTAACTAAACCAAACTTAACATAGAAAGGTCTACAGGTTCTAAACAACAATTATAAGAAAACCAAAGGGACGCCAGCTTAACCAAAAACTCATTTCTGAAATTTTAGTTTAGGAGAAATTCAAGAAACTGGATCTTGTAATTGTTACTACAATGAAAGACACCACTGTATTTAAAAACCTTGTTGGATGTTCGGAAATATGTGCTTTCCTCTCAACAGCCAGTTGCAAACAAAAGCTTTCCCAGTTACCCGTGAGAGACTAAATATAACTATACGTGAGGCTTGCTTCAAATTCGTCCCTGTCAATTCTGCTACCAAACTTAGATAAAGATGAATTTTGAGTCCAGGTATGTTAAGGCTATCCCTTCTTTCTTTTGGCATGGTCCAAATTTTACTGAAGAAACGAACAAATACACAGTTTCTATAAATTACTCTATTAATAGAAATAGTAGGGGTGTCTATATTCTTGATTCCCTATGAGAATTATTATTATTTTCTGTTCATGGGTCTCAGAATAATACGCAGTTGAAAAAGTTTATCCGGAAGGAATATTGAGATTATTCATTGACCCATGGCTAGATAGCGTTATATACGCATATATATGTAAATATATGTATATGGGATATAGGAAAATGATTACGGCGTTATATATGATCACCACCTGATCAGCTGGTATATGATGATGATGTTGCCCACAGTGGCTGAAATATGATTCAAACGGCATTATATATGCGTATATATGTATGTATATGTATATGGGATATGAGAAAGGTTATGACATTATATACACACCACCACCTGATCAGCTGGTATACGATGATGATTTTGCCCACAGTGGCCGATATGATATGATGGGATGCCCTCAGAGGCTGATGATGTTATGAAACATATACCTATGCACGATATGACATTCATACGCATATGCATGCTGCTATGTATGTATGTATGTATGTATGTATATATATATATATATATACACACACACATACATATGATTCAAACGGCGTTATATAAGCGTATATATGTATGTATATGGAATATGAGAAAGGTTATGACATTATATATGCACCACCACCTGATCAGCTGGTATACGATGATGATTTTGCCCACAGTGGCCGATATGATATGATGGGATGCCCTCAGAGGCTGATGGTGTTATGAAACATATACCTATGCACGATATGGCATTCATACGCATATGCATGCTGCTAAAAGTGATTTATGATTTACAAAGTTATTCAGACTTACAGGTTGAGTCATGTACTCTATATTTCTTCCACGTCTCTTATGTACATTATGTGCCTTACATACTCGGTACATTATTCGTACTGACGTCTCTTTTTCCTGAGGACGAGGCGTTTCATGCCTGCAGGTCCCGATAGACAGGCCGAGAGCCCTCCAAGTAGGCTATCAGCTCAGTGGAAGATGTTGGTGCGCTCCATTTGCTTCGGAGTCGCTTGTTTGGTTAGTATGATTTAGATAGGTATTGTTTGGTATGGCGGGACACTATCCCGACCTTTATGACATTTATGTACTCTTAGAAGCTTGTAGACATATGCCATATACGTGAAAGATTGTAAAGCCTTATCGGCCTATGTTTTGAGTTTGTAAATGATTATGTTAGCCTATTAGGCCTGTATGTAACGTGTATATGATAATGTAATAAGAAAGATACGTTACGTTGCTACTCGGTCGAGTAAGGTATCGGGTGCCCGTCGCGGCTCATCGGATTGGGTCGTGACACATAACTTGCCAACACACCGACAATCCGCAACCCTATGAGAAGACAACCCTACAACCCAACTGCAAATGGTGGGACTCCCCCACTTAGCCCGAAGCTACTCCATGCACCACTCTAGACCTTGCCGAGATCCTTTCTCCTTTGATAACGCGATCTTGCTCAATCAATCTGTCCAATTCTTCCAAATCTTCTTGCTAGAACTCCCTAAATACTCAAATTACCTAGCATCATTCACACATTCTGCCTCCCACCGAATAGCCACTACAAACCCTCACAGAGACCTGCCAACCATGCCACCGCTAACCTATTCACAGGAGATAACCCACCTGTGGAAATCACCCGCGGACACCTTCCAATGATGCTGAATGCACGCTCTATGTGATTTCAATACCCCATCCTATGCCCTGCTTCATTTACCAACTTTACTAGTCCGTCCGCTCCTCATGGACATCTATTAGATGTGCGACAATATCCTCAAATTCCAAGCTATGCTGCCGCTCCCCCACTTTGCGACTGCTCGACTTACGCTTCTTACACCTGGCCTCCTAGAAATGGAACCACCGCCTAGACTCACTTCAAGATCAATCTCTGCCAACCGCATTCTTCAATACTTCTTCTCAATGCTCTGACCTCACGCAACCGAAGAAACCATAGCACTGACAAACTTAACACATTCCATTCGATCAATGAGGACGACTTCACGTCACAGGTGCATATCTCACCCCACTTGAAGACACCAAGCCTTGCTACTTTATCAACCCCAACCGGACCATTCCTAACCCAAATTCCTTTCCTTTGCCGGAACTAAAATACCGAAATCTCGAAATCACACTCTGAGAAGACCTCCCTTCAAACCATTCATCACCCCCAACATACGGGCAAGCATTCTATCATCATATCGACATCACATGGTAACCAATCGCAAGTATCATCACTACCTGAGCATAGCCTTAACCCTCTCAGAAACACAACTACTGAGCTGAAACAACATATTATTCTTTTGCACGGCCATAACAACAGCCCCAACCAATTACACATGGAAACATCTCGAATTACATCCGTAGCACCATTTCAGTTCCTCAAATTTCCTGATTCATAGCGAAGCGCTTCGCGACGCGTAAGATTGAGTAGGAATAAACATAGGCATAAGCCTCAAAGGAATCAAATCGCACGATGAAGAATCAAGAAGGGAAGTACTCCTAACAGCCCTGTAGCCTCTCGAAGATAAGTACAGACGTCTCCATACTGATCCGCAAGACTCTACTAGACTTTCTCATGACTCGTGAGACCCACGGGAACCTAGAGCTCTAATACCATGTTGTCACGACCCAAAATCCCTAAGGTCGTGATGGCGCCGGACATCATTGTCAGGCAAGCCAATCATTAATTAATCGAAAAAAAATTCTGGTTTAAACATTTATGAAAAAAAATAATATTTCCTTTCACTTTATTACATATTAACTAAATAAAAATCTGTTAAGTAAAACAATGGTTTAAATATTACACTTTAGCAAAATATATCACAACACATCCCAGAACCCGGTGTCACAAGTACATGAGCAATTTCTAAGAATTTATATAATCATCACAAAGCCTGTCCGAAATACAAATTGGAAAAGGAAATTTAAAATGAAAATAAATACAGTACGAGGGAGACTCTGTCAGCTGCGGATTGCCTCCGGATGATGCAGCTCGCCTAAGTCTCCGAATCCTCCACATTGCTATGAAAGTACATGTGCAATAAAAATGCACAACAAGTGTAGCATGAGTACAAAAAAAACATGTACTCAGCAAGTCGCCCGCCTAACCTCAGAGAGGTAGTGACGAGAGGTCAGATTAGACACTTGCTAAAGGTCAATATAGAATATTTACATGTGACACTAAGTATGATTATCATAGGCAATTTATTAAAATCAGGAATAAATATTTTCAACTCTATTCACGGTTAGCACTTTATATCTTCGTCATATTAATAACAATTAATTAACATGGGTGATTTAATCAAATAACAATTAATCGACGGGAAGGAACCACTTCTTCCAAAATCTTTTTAATAACTTTAAATCTATGTCATTTCAATTGACAACTTAATATTTCAGGCCAGTAATCAGGCAAAAAATCATAGCAACTACGCAGTAAATATCATGCGCAAGCAATGCCGAGGGTCGAACGGCGCGAACCAACAATAATAAATTGTGCACTGCCGAAGGGTCGAACGACTCGAACCATAGATGCATCTATCTTCCCCGCTCGCGAATCGATCATGCGATGCACTTATACATACTAATAATAAGGCTAGCCTGCTTGCGAATCATAACTGCGACTCATGTGCTCATATGTACACATATCCACATAATAAATACGTACTTTTATCAAGAAAGCAGTTTTTCTCAGGAAAGTGTTAAAATTCTTCTTAAAGGAACATGAAATATAGCTTTTAAATCTTTATTTTGAAACTCATTAGCCAAGTTTAATGATATTTCATAATATAACCCTACCAGGTATACAATTATCCACATAGGAATCAATTCTCTTTCTAGATGATTAAGAAAATGAACTCTAGTCTTCTTTTAGATATTCAATTACGATTTCGATTACACTAGCAGTTTAGTATTACAGGCAGGATTACAGGTACAACACGTAAGGCATGCTAGTGGGTCCTAGACTACCTGGACATGGCATAATAGTAGCTATATAGAGACTCCTGTCACTTCGTGCGTACGTAGCCCTCGAAGATAATATCATGTACTTAATTAATTCACCTAGGAGGACAATTCCCCCTCAAAAAGTTAGAAAGGAGACTTACCTCGCTCCGAGATTCCATAACCGGCCTCCAAGCCCTTTCGATGACTCCAAACGGACGCACAACTCCCCAAAACTATCCAAACAATGACAACCCAATGAAAATATACTCCAATATTTACAAAAATTCCAAATTATATAATTTCCCAACCCCACTTAGTGAAATGACCAAAATGCCCTCGGGCCCACGTGCCCGGAGTACAAAATTTCTCGAAGATATATTCTACCCATAACCTTACTAACTCAAGTATACAATTTACTCAAATATTCATGCTCAATTCGTGGCTAAAAATCCAAATTTCTATTGTCTAGGTTTCTTTAAGATTCTCTAAATTTCCAATCAATTTCCATGCCTAATCCATGCATATAATCTTGAATTTAACTTAGAATAATGAAGGAGTTACTTACCTTGACGTTGCATGAAGAAATTCTCTCTTGAAGCTCCTCAAAAATCGACCAAACCAAAGAAGGAATGAAGAAATGGTCACAAATTCTCGGTTTTAAAACGTTCTGCCCAACCTCGATTCCGCACCTGCGATCCTACCATTACACCTGCGATCCCGCAGGTGCGACCAATCTCCCATACCTGCGAATGCCTCAACTCTAGCCCAATAATCGCACCTGCAACCACTATCCGCATCTGCGTCTTTGCAGGTGCGGAAATGCTATCGCACCTGCGCTCCCAGCCAGGCCATCCATCCTTCGCACCTGCGGTGCATAGCCGCACCTGCGGCCAAATCCTCGCAGGTGCGGTCACACCAGATGACATCAACCTGAGCCTTCTTCAAACTCCCAAACTTGATCCGTTAACCACCAGAAATCCACTCGAGGCCCTCGGGACCCCGTCCAATTATAGCAACATGTTCCAAAACATAATGCGGACTTGCTCGAGGCCTTAAATCACATCAAACAACATCAAAACCACGAATCGCACCCAAATCCCAACTTTATGAACTTATAAATTTCCAACTTCTACATTCGATGTCGAAACCTATCAAATCACGTCCGATTGACCCCAAATTTTGCACACAAGTCATATTTGACATTACGGACCTGCTCCAACTCCCGAAATCTCATTCCTACCTCGATAGCAAAACTTCCACTTCCGGTCGGATTTTTCAAAAACCTTCAAATTTCTGTCTTTAGCCAAATGACTTCAAAATGACATGCGGACATCCAAATTCACTTCTGATCGCGCTCCCAACTCCAGAATCACCATATGAAGCTATTCCCAGACTCGGAATCCCAAACGGACATCAACATCACTGAAATGCGCTTCAACCCAATTCTATGAAATTCTTCTAAAATGCTAACTTCCACAATATGCATCGAAACGCTCCCGGGTTATCCAAAACCCTATCCGGACATACGCCCAAATCTGAAATCATCATACGAACCTGCAGGAACCTTCAAATTCTGATTCGGAGGTACTCAAGATTCCAGTCTTAGTTGATTCTTCCAACTTAAGGCTTCTGAAATGAGAATTTTCTTTCCAAATCAACTCTAAACTTTCCGAAATTCAATTCCGACCTCACCTAATAATACTTGAAATGGAGCTGCTCACGACTTCAAACCGCTAAAAAATGCACTAGAGCTCAAAATGATCGGTCGGGTCGTTACATTTTGGGCGTCTTAATAGCATTGGTTGTGGACATTATGTTCTGGGTAGTATGTGGATCTTGTTGTGCAAAGTGAGATGGAAATATGTGGGCAGAAGGTGTCATGTGTGCTAAGGGTTTGGAAATTGAGATTTATGATATGAGATTTCGAGGATTGGGATGGTCGGAAATGTGTATTAGGAATGATGCTATTGGTTGAGTTAACATCATTTTCCTTGTTTGAGCACATTTTTACTTGTCGGTATCCCAGCTATGTTGGTGTTAATTTACTTGGTTACTTTTCGGTACCATCCATGTTTTCCCCTTATCGTCTCTACAACTTGTAATTTGATTTCTTCCTGCTATTGGCGTTGCTTTGTTATCTTTATCTTGTTAGTTTATTATCATATATTAGGTGTCTTGACTGTTCCTCGTCACTAATCCATCGAGGTTAGTCTAGATATTTACTGGGCACTGTTGTGGTGTGCTCATACTACACTTCTGTACAGATCTAGGTATTTGATCATTAGTAGTTGTGCAGATCGTTGATGTGGTGACTCATGGTAAACCTGCTGCTGTTCACAGGTCTCGGAGTCACATTCTATTGTACTTATTTCCGGTCACGACCCAAATCCCAATTTAGGTCGCGATGGCGCCCAACTTTTATGTCAGTCAAGCCAACTTTAATTTACTAGTGATCCCTTTTTAATTTATAAACAATTCACTATACTTAAGAGGTTTTTCTTTCAAAAACATAAATTTGAAATAAATTAGTGACTTAAACGACCAAATTGAGCAATAAATATAGTAATCACCACCATCATTACAACCCAAAATAATAGAATATCCACTACGTGGGCATGCGAGGAACTGACGTCACAGGTCTACGGGCATCTAATAGAAACTAGTATCCAAAAGAAGGTGCAAATTTGCCCTAATGTCTGAAGGAATAATACAAACATAATAAAGAAAAGAGGAAATCCAAGGTTCTGCCAGAGATAAGCATCAAGGAAAGCAGCTCACCGAGAAGTCCACACCCACTATACGTCAGGGACGAGCGCCAGATGAATACCCAGATGCACCTGCCTCAGAGCCTGTACAATTAAGTACAAAAGCGTAGCATGAGTACATAAACAGATATCTAACCAGTGAGTATCACGCCTAAACTCGAAGAAGTAGTGACTAGAGGTAGACGTGATACTAACTAGGCTCAACAGTTTTAAATAACATAATTTAATAGGAACTAGGCATGCATAACAGTCATAGAAATCACAAAGATATAAATTATCAAGTACAGTTGTAATTACCTTTGCATGTCAAATTTCACTAGCATATAATGTACTAAATTCCCTTTTTCACATGAAACGGTTTATAAAATTACAACAAATTCCCAGTAAATCATATAGCACATAATAGGCCGGAAGCGTACGGCCGAAGCGTCACAAAAATAAATGTGCACTGCCGAGGGTCAAACGGCTCGAACCATAGATGCATCTATTACCCCGCTCGCAAATCGAACATGTGACGCGGTTGACATAATAGTAGGGTTATTCCGCTCACGAATCATACGTGTGACGTGGGTGTCGCATACATACATAAAATTATCAATATTAAGGAGTTAACAGAGATTATACTTTAAGGCAAGAACTTAAGCAATATAATATGGAACACAACTTCCTAATATTCTCATGCCAATTCAAGGACAATAAGCAACTCGAAATACATTTAGGAATACATGTAAGGCACATATAAGCATGCTCGTGAGTCCTAGAACTACCCAACATAACATAGTAGTAGCTACGCACGGACTCTCGTCACTTTGTGTGTGCGTAGCTCCCGCAAATAAGGACATGCAATTATTTATAATCACCTATGGGGACAGTTCCCTCTTACATGATTAGAAAGGAGTCTCACCTTGTGTCGAACCTACTCTCCGGGTCAAGAACGCGCCCGAAAACTCCAAACTCGTCACCCAAGGACTCGAAACTAGCCAAATGTTACATAAATACATCAATTTATGCTCAAAAGTATGGAATTTCCCTATTTAGTTAACCAATTTAGCCTACTTTGCAATATCTAATACAACCCCAGTCCCACGTGCTCGGATTCCGAAAATTTTCGATGGAAACACTTACCCATAACTTAAGGATCGTTAATATATAGTTTTTGTATGATTCCATGACAAATTTCGTGGTAATTTTCCAAATTTTCATAAAACCTAGGGTTTTACTCTAACCCATGATTTTTTTAAGTTATAATGGGAATCACTTACCTCTCAGTTGCTAGGTTGTTTGGCTCTCTTGCATGCTAAAAAATAACCCCAAGGAAGAAGAATGATGCCCAAAATGGCTTAAGTCCCGTTTTAAAAAAACACTGCCCAACTGCCCTTTCTATGCGAACATATCAAGGGCACTGCGTTCGCGATGAACAAATGGCCAGGGCCTGATGAGGCCTTCTATGCGAACGTGGAGAGGTCTTCGCGAACGCAGAGGCTAGCTTGGCTAGACCTACGCGAACGCGGCTGGGGGGGGGGATGCGAACGCACTGAGTAAGAGCTAACATGGTCTGGCCCAATGCCCTACCCTATGCGAATGCATAGGGAAAATTTTCACCCCTTCCCAGATCCTTCTATGCGAACGCGGCAGAGCAACAGTGAACGCATAGAAGGAAACCAGATACAGAAATTCTGGTGTTTTGCATTTAACTCTGAGGGGCCCAAAACTCACCCGAGCCCCTCGGGACCCCGTCTAAAGGCACTGGCAGGTCTGTATTCATGATACGGACTCGCTCGAATTTACAAAACATGAAAAACAACAACGAAACTTAGAATTCGACCCCAAAACCAAATTGAATCAAACTTTGAACTTAAAGTTCTAGAATTCGCTTTCAATACGACGAACCGACCTATACTACTCGGAATGACACCAAATTTTGCAAGCAAGCCATAAATGACATAACAGAACTATTACCGATCTCAGAATTCCGTTCGGACCTCGATAACACAAAAACACGTTCCAACCCAAATTTCAAACTTAAGAAAACTTTAATTTCGATATTGGGCACCGAAACGCCCCCGGGTCATCCAAAACCCATTCCAAACATACGCCCAAGTCCAAAGTCATCATACAAAGCTACCGGTACCATCAAAACTCGATTCTGAGGTCGCTTACTCAAAATGTTGACCGAAGTCAAACTTTGGCCTTAAAGGCCAACCTTAAGGAACCAAGTGTCCCTATACCACTTTAAACGCTTCCGAATCCCGAACCACTCGTCCTCGCCAGTCATAAATCATAATAAGCCGCTACAGGAAGTTTCATTTAGGGGAAGGAGGTCCTGATACACAAAACGACCGGTCGGGTCGTTACATTCTCCACCTCTTAAATAAACGTTCGTCCTCAAACGGGTCTAGAATCATACCTGAAGTCCTGAATAAATGTGGATATCTGCTCTGTATGTCCTCCTTGGACTCCCAGGTTGCCCCCTCGACTGGTTGGCCCCTCCACTGGACGTTCACAGCAGAAACTCTCTTGGACCTCAACTGGCGATCCTGCCTATCAATAATGGAAACTGGCTCCTCCTCGTAGCCCAACCTTTCATCCAACTGAATAGTGCTGAAATCAACCACATGAGAGAAGTCGGCGTGGTACCTCCGGAGCATGGATACATGAAAAACTGGATGAACTCTTGACAAACTGGGAGGTAAAGCTAGCTCATAAGTAAAGGTGTAATCTGGGCCGGGCCTGGGCCAAACGGGTCCGGGTTTGGGTCAGGCGGGCCCGAGCCAAACGGTCCTAATGGGTGGAATCGGCCCGCTGTGGGCCTAAGCTCACATGGTCCCGGGCAAAGTGGGCGGGCCCAAACGGGCCTAAAAAATCCGGGCTTTTTTTTTAAATTTTTTTTATCTAAGGCAATTTCTTGTAAATCTTGTGACATAAATCTTGTAATTCAAATTTAAAACACAAAAATAGTAAAGAGGTATTCAAACTTGCACTAAAAAATCCAAACGGCTAGATATTATCTAAGGCAATTTATTGTAAATTATATTATATAATTATGACTTATGTCTTTTAATTCAAGTTTAAACACAAAATAAAAATGTAAACAAATATTCAAGGAAATGTCTTATAATTTTTATTAATACGATATTTAAAAAAATTACAATATCTTTCTTAGTCTTCCTCCCCCCAATGGAATGAGCACAACAAGGTACTAATACCACCATTAAAAGGAAAAAAACTAATCAAGATGTGCCAAAATACAAGTTACATATTAATCTACATATTATCTCTAACAAATTTCATAAATCCTTCAAGGTTTGGAGGGACCTATAAACCTTGGGCTCAACTTGCCCTTCTTCCCGAACCTCATAATACCCTTCATCGGCGAGACTTTCAACAGAACCTTATCTCCCTCCATAAATGATACACCACGCGCCTTCTGATCCGCGTAACTCTTATGTTTGGATTGTGCCGAGCGGAGCCTCTCTTGAATCAACTTCACTTTCTCCAAAGCATCACTCACCAGGTCGGTGCCATATAACTTAGCCTCGCCAGACTCAAACCACCTGATGGGAGAACGACATCGCCGACCATACAAAGCCTCAAATGGAGCCATTTTGATGCTGGAGTGGTAACTATTATTGTAAGCAAACTCGGCCAAAGGAAAGAACTGGTTCCACTTACCTCTGAAGTTAATCACACATGCCATGAGCATGTCCTCCAATATCTGAATCGTACGCTCCGACTGACCATCAGTCTGAGGGTGAAATGATGTGCTGAGATCTATCTGGGTACCCATCTCACTATGAAATGCTCTCCAAAAGTGCGAGGTGAACTAATGACCTCGATCTGATACAATGGACACCGATACACCGTGCAACCGGACTATCTCCCGAATGTAGATCTGTGCCAACCTCTCAGAAGTATATGTAGTAGCCACTGAAATGAAATGCGCCAATTTGGTCAACCTATCCACAATGACCCAAACCGAGTCAACCTTCCGAAATTAGAGGTAACCCAACCACGAAGTCCATAGTGATGCGCTCCCACTTCTACTCGGGAATGTGCATCTGCTGAAGTAGGCCTCCTGGCCTCTGGTGCTCACACTTAACCTGCTGGCAATTAAGACACCTAGCCACATACTCCACAATGTCCTTCTTCATCCGCCTCCACCGGTAATGCTTCTTCAAATCACGATACATATTCGTAGCACCAGGATGAACAGAGTACCGTGAACTGTGTGCCTCCTCTAGAATCCTCTCTCTCAGGCCATCGACATTAGGAACACATAAATGACCCTGAAGTCTCAGAACACCATCCTCGCCAATAGTAACCTCCTTGTCACCACCCTGAACCACTGTCTCCCAAAGCTCTGCCAAGCACGGATCATCAAACTGCCGAGCCTTATTTTCACCCAATAACGAAGACTGAGCAACCACATGTGCTAGAACTCGACGAGGTTCTGAAAGATCTAATCTCACTAAGAGATTAGCCAAGGGATGAATGTCCAAGGCTAGAGGTCTCTCCTCTACTGAAATACAAGCCAAGCTACCTATACTCTCCACCTTCCTGCTCAAAGCATCTGCTACCACATTCGCTTTGCCCGGATGATAAAGAATGGTGATGTCATAATCCTTCAGCAACTCAAGCCACCTGCGCTGCCTCAAATTAATATCCCTCTGTCTAAACAAGTGCTGTAGGCTGCAGTGATCTGTATAAACCTCACAGGACACCCCATACAAATAGTGCCTCCAAATCTTAAGAGCATGAACACTCACAACCAACTCCAAATCGTGCACATGATAATTCTTCTCATGAACCTTCAGCTGGTGCGAAGCATAAGCAATAACTCTCCCTTACTGCATCAACACACACCCCATGCCAACGCGTGAAGCGTCGCCATATACTGTATACATCCCAGAACCGGAAGGCACCAGGACTGGTGCTGAGGTCAATTTGTCTTGAGCTTCTGAAAGCTCGCCTTACACTCGTCGGACCATTGGAACGGGGCATTCTTCTGAGTCAATCTAGTCAGTGGGGCTGCAATGGATGAAAAGCCCTCCACAAATTGCCGGTAGTAGCCTGCTAGACCCAAGAAATTCCTGATCTCTATAGCTGAAGTAGGACGTGGCTAACTCTGAACTGCCTCAATCTTCTTAGGATCAATCTTGATACCCTCTCCGGACACCACATGTCCCAAGAACGCCATGGAATCCAACCAAAACTCACACTTGGAGAACTTAGCATATAGCTTCTGTTCTCGCAAAGTCTGGAGCACCACTCTCAAATGCTGCTCATGCTCTCCCAGGCTACATGAGTAAATCAGAATGTCATCAATGAAGACAATGACAAAAGAATCAATGTACGACCTGATCACCCTGTTCATCAAGTCCATAAATGCTTATGGGGAATTAGTCAAGCCAAAGGACATCACCAGGAACTCATAGTGGCCATATCTCGTACGAAAAGCAGTCAACGGAACATCTAAGGCCTGAATCCTCAACTGATGATATCCCGATCTCAAATCAATATTAGAAAAAACTCGGGCACCCTATAACTGGTCAAACAAATCATCGATGCACGGCAAGGGATACTTGTTCTTAATGGTGACCTTGTTCAACTGGCGGTAGTCGATACACATCCCCATAGTCCCATCATTCTTCTTCACAAATAAAACTGAGGCACCCCACGGCGATACACTCGGCCTGATAAACCCCTTAGCTAACAACTCCTCAAGCTACTCCTTTAACTCCTTCAACTCTTTCGGAGCCATATGGTACGGAGGAATATATATAGGCTGGGTGCCTGGAGCTAAATAAATATCACAATCTGGAGGCATGCCTGGAAGGTCTGAAGGAAATACATCAGCAAACTCCCAAACCACTGGCACTGAATCAATCATCGGAGACTCGGCGGTGGTGTCCCCCACATAAGCAAGATAGGCCAGGCAACCCTTCTCGACCATATGTAGAGCCTTCAGGAATGAAACAACCCGGCTGGCTGCACTAACTGAGGAACCTCTCCACTCCAGCCTAGGCAACTCGGGCATGGTTAAAGTGACTGTCTTGGTATGGAAATCTAGCACGACATGATAGGGAGATAGCCAATCCATGCCTAGAATAATCTTGAAATGAACCATGTCGAGCAATAGGAGATCCGCTCTGGTCTCGAACCCACAGAATGAAATCACACAAGACCGGTAAATCTGGTCTACTACCACATAATCGCCCATGGGAGTGGACACATAAATAGGAGTACCCAAGGACTCGCGAGGAACATCCAGGAAACAAGAAAATAAAGTTGACACATATGAATAGGTGGATCCTGGATCAAATAACACTGATGCATCTCTACCACATACTGAAATAGTACCTGTGATCACGACATCTGAGGCCACTGCATCTGATCAGGCCGGAATAACATAGAATCTAGCTGGAGCACCAGATGACTGACCTCCGCTGGAATGAATAGGGGTCGGCAGAGCACCCTCTGCCTGGCCTCCACCTCTGAGACAACCTCTACTAGTTTGCCCTCCACTTCTGGGTGGACGAACCACCAGTGCTGAAAATGTAGGCTGATAGCTCTGCTAAATGGCCTTGCCCCGAAGCATGGGACAAGTCCTCCTCATATGGCCTGGATCCCCACACTCATAACATCTCGCCGGTGGCATGGCCTGCTGCCCCGAAGAATAACCCTGGATAGCTGGGGGACGGTGAGAGCCCTCTGGCATGGCACTGAAGTAAGGCTAGAAGACCACTGATGACCAGATACCCACCTGAGGAACCCTGAATGGCTGGTGGAAGGTAGGAACTCTCTGCATGGCGCTCAAATAGGGCCTCATTGGAGCACCACAGGAAGGTGGTGGAGGAGCTGAATATGGAGTCCTTCTAGGCTGGCCTCTACCGAACTGACCTCTACCCCTGGCTGGGGCACCTCTGAAATCTCCTGAAAATCTATCTCTCTTATCCTGCTGACTCTGCTCTCTGCCCCTCGAACGATAACCCTCAATCCGGCGAGCTATCTCGAGCATAAGCTGATAGAAGTCCCCATCTCCACCTCTCAAGCCATGATGGCCCTAATACCTGAGTGCAGCCCAGCTACAAATCTCCGCACTCTCTCAGCATTAGTAGGAAGTATCATAAGGGCATGATGAGACAACTCAGAAAACCTGGCCTCGTAGTTTGTCACTGACATCTGTCCCTGCTCCAGCTGCTCAAACTGATATCGCAGCTCTTCCCTTTCGGAGGGTGGAATATACCTGTCCAGGAACAACTGAGTGAACTGCTCCCAAGTGATGGAAGGGGAACCTGCCGGTCTACCCAGGATATAGGACTGCCACCATCTACGAGCCCTGCCCTCAAGCTGAAAAGTAGTGAAGTCCACTCCATGGGACTCCAGTATCCTCATGTTGTGCAGTCTGTCCCTGCACCTATCAATAAAATCCTAGGCATCCTTTCCCTTCTCACCTCCGAAGATAGGAGGGTGCAATCGGGTCCATCTATCCAGTAACTTCTGCGGATCAC
Source organism: Nicotiana knightiana (assembly GCA_005239525.1). Lineage (NCBI taxonomy): Eukaryota > Viridiplantae > Streptophyta > Magnoliopsida > Solanales > Solanaceae > Nicotiana > Nicotiana knightiana. Next base: position 20,311 of record ML391821.1, on the reverse strand, counting down.
CGTCCGCAGCTGGTCTGAGCTCAAGTGCTGCTACTACTGGTTGGGCTCCACCCAGGAGCAGTGTACCCGGGGTTTGATAAACTACTTCTACATGGCCTGCAGCCTGGGTAGTAGGGGTCTGAGCTCCCCCTCCTACCTGAGATGTTGCAGGATCTGCTGTAAATAAACCAGCCTGTGTCATAGTGTCCATAAATCTCATCATACAGCCCATGACCACCTAGAAGCCTAGCACCGTCATAAAATCTACTGGGACAGGATCTGCTGGGGGCACCTCTCCCCGCTCCTCTGTAATAGGATCCTCTGCCGGATCTACTGGGTATGCTACTGGAACAGCTCTGGGACGCCATCGTCCCCTACCTCAGGCCGGCGCCCTCCCCCAGCCTCTGCCTCGGCCACGGGCGGCGGGGGTAGCGGCATCTCCCGGGTCTGGAACGTCAGCAGCGCGAGTCCTCACCATCTGTGAGAGAATAGAAGAATAAGATTTAATAAACCATAAACTGCACTATAGAGCATGAATAAAGAGAGGTTTCCTAACATCTTATAGCCTCTAGAAGATAAATACAGACGTCTCTGTATCGATCCGCAAGACTCTATTAGGTTTGCCAAGTGACTTGTGAGACCTACGTGAACCTAGAACTCTGATACCATGTTGACACGACCCAAATCCCAATTTAGGTCACGATGGCGCCCAACTTTTATGTCAGTCAAGCCAACTTTAATTTACTAGTGATCCCTTTTTAATTTATAAATAATTCACCATACTTAAGAGGTTTTTCTTTCAAAAACATAAATTTGAAATAAATTAGTGACTTAAATGACCAAAGTGAGCAATAAATATAGTAATCACCACCATCATTACAACCCAAAAGAATAGAATATCCATTACGTGGGCATGCGAGGAACTGGCGTCACAGGTCTACGGGCATCTAATAGAAACTAGTATCCAAAAGAAGATGCATATTTTCCCTAATGTCTGAAGGAATAATACAGACATAATAAAGAAAAGAGGAACTCCAAGGTTCTGCCAGAAATAAGCATCACGGAAAGCAGCTCACCGAGAAGTCCACGCCCACTATACGTCAGGGACGAGCGCCAGATGAATACCCAGATGCACCTGCCTCAGAGCCTGTACAATTAAGTACAGAAGCGTAGCATGAGTACATAAACAGATATGTAACCAGGTGAGTATCCCGCCTAAACTCGAAGAAGTAGTGACTAGAGGTAGACGTGATACTTACTAGGGTCAACAATTTTAAATAACATAATTTAATAGGAACTAGGCAGGCATAACCGTTGTAGAAATCACAAATATATAAATTATCAAGTACAGTTGTAATTACCTTTGCATGTCAAATTTCACTACCATATAGTGTACTAAATTCCCTTTTTCACATGAAAAAATTTATACAATTACAACCAATTCCCAGTAAATCATATAGCACATAATAGGCCGGAAGCGTACGGCCGTAGCGTCGCGAAAATAGATGTGCACTGCCGAGGGTCGAACGGCTCGAACCATAGATGCATCTATTACCCCGCTCGCGAATCAAACATGTGACACAATTGACATAATAGTAGGGCTATTCCGCTCACGGGTGCCACATTCATACATAAAATTATCAATATTAAGGAGTTAACAAAGATTATACTTTAAGGCAAGAACTTAAGCAATATAATATGGAACAAAACTTCCTAATATTCTCATGCCAATTCAAGGATAATAAGCAACTCAAAATACGTTTAGGAATACATGTAAGGCACATATAAGCATGCTCGTGAGTCCTAGAACTACCCAACATAACAAAGTAGTAACTACACACAGACTCTCGTTACTTCGTGCGTGCGTAGCCCCCGCAAATAAAGACATGCAATTATTTATAATCACCTATAGGGACAATTACCTCTTACAAGGTTAGAAAGGAGACTCACCTTGTGTCGAACCTACTCTCCGGACGCGCCCGAAAACTCCAAACTCGTCACCTAAGGACTCGAAACAAGCCAAATGTTACATAAATACATCAATTTATGCTCAAAAGTATGGAATTTCCCTATTTAGTTAACCAATTTAGCCTACTTTGCAATATCTCAAAATACACCCCCGAGCCCACGTGCTCGGATTCCATAAATATTTGAAGGAAACACATACCCATAACCTAAGGATCGTTAATATATAGTTTTTGTATGATTCCATGGCAAATTTCGTGGTAATTTTCCAAATTTTCATAAAACCTAGGTTCTTACTCTAACCCATGATTTTTCCATTAATTAGTGTGTTAATCTACATAAAAATTAAAGTATTCAACTTAAATTATAATGGGAATTACTTACCTCTCAGTTGATAGGTCTTTTGGCTCTCTTGCATGCTCAAAAATAACCCCAAGGAAGAAGAATGATGCCCAAAAATGGCTTAAGTCCCGTTTTAAAAACACACTGCCCAGCTGCCCCTTCGATGGGAATGCATCAGGGGCAGTGCGTTCGTGATGAACAAATGGCCAGGGCCTAATGAGGCCTTCTATGAGAACGCGGAGAGGTCTTGGCGAACGCGGAGGCTAGCTTGGCTAGACCAAGCGAACACGACTAGGGGGGTGCGACCTCACTGAGTAAGGGCTAAGATGGTCTGGCCCAATGCCCTACCATATGTGAATGCATAGGGCAAATTTTCACCCTTGCCCAGATCCTTCTACGTGAACGCGGCAGAGCAACCGCGAACGCATAGAAGGAAACCAGACACAGAAATTCTGGTGTTTTGCATTTAACTCCGAGGGGTCCGAAACTCACCCGAGCCCCTCGAGACCCCGTCCAAAGGCATTGGCAGGTCTGTATTCATGATACTGACTCGGCCGAATTTATGGAACGTGAAAAATAACAACGAAACTAAGAATTCGACCCCAAAACCAAATTGAATCAAACTTTGAACTTAAAGTTCTAGAATTCTCTTTCAATGCGCCGAACCGACCTATACTACTCGGAATGACACTAAATTTTGCAAGCAAGTCATAAATGACATAACAGAACTATTCCAGGTCTCGAAATTCTGTCCGGACCTCGATAACACAAAAAAACGTTCCAATCCAAATTTCAAACTTAAGGAAACTCTAATTTCGATATTGGTTACCGAAACGCCCCCGGGTCATCCAAAAACCCATTCCGAACATACGCCCAAGTCCGAAATCATCATATGAAGCTACCAGAACTGTCAAAACTCGATTCCGAGATCGTTTACTCAAAATGTTGACTGAAGTGAAACTTTGGCCTTAAAGGCCAACCTTAAGGAACCAAGTGTCCCTATACCACTCTAAACACTTACGAAACCTGAACCACCCGTCCCTGCCAGTAATAAATCATAATAAGCCGCTATAGGAAGTTTCATTTAGGGGAACAGGTTCCTGATACACAAAACGACCAGTCGGGTCATTACATTTCCATTATTTCCTTTTGTTCTGGAACAGTGATGTATTCATTTTGTACAACTACTCCTTGAAAGGCTTATGACTTGTACTACCGGTTTTGGGATTGTAAATTGTTTAGAGATTTCTATTTCGGAATTGTTCGAAGTTAGTAAATATTGTCATTATTTCTGTTAATGTTAGGCTTACCTAGTCTTAGAGACTAGGTGCCATCACGACTCCTTCGGAGGAATTTTTGGTCGTGACAAGTTGGTATCAGAGATTGAAGGTAAAACTAGCAAATATGAAACCAAATTATATCAGAGAACTTCCCACTTAATGAACATACAAACCTAAGAACCCTAAAGGCAAATTTTCTACAAATAAGATCGAGCACGCACTCGTCACCTCGCATGCACGGGCTACAATTAACATAGAGGATTCAAATCCTAAGTGGGAGTCCCCTACACAAGGTTAAGTAAGATACTTACCTCAATCCGGACAATTCAATACTCAATTTAGCATTTCCTTTACCAAATATCAATGCTCGGCTCAATCTAGCCAAAAATGACTTAAATACATCAAACAATGCAAGAGAAAACAATTTCAATTAACAAAGCTATGATTCTTATACATTTTGCAAAAATTTAACAAAAGTCAACTCTCCAGGCCCACACCATGAAACCCGACAAAATTTACAAAACCCAAACACCTATTCCGACACGAGTTCAACAATACCAAAATTATCAAGTTCCAATACCAATTTTTCCTTCAAAACATGATTTGTACATTTTGAAGATTTCATAAATTCTCCCCAAATTCCCAACTTGATTCACTAATTAGATGATGATATTAGTAATGGATTCATGAAATATGATAATATTCGGGAGAGAATACTTACCCCAATGATTTGCTTGAGCCTACGAAGAATCAATTCCTCATCACCCAAACCTATGTAGGACTGACAACGCAATTTAACCGAAGATCGCACTTCATCCTTAGTCCATAACCTTAGGACATAACAAAATCTCAACATCTGAAATTCATCATAAAACTCGGATCTCGCATCATCTCACTATATAACCTGAACAAGCCAAATCGAGCCATAATTCCAACCCAGGGTACAATCACACGATGTTCCACACAACTCAAATGCCCGTAGCAATAACTTCTGACCACCATAGTTGCCCAAATAACATTATGGACGTCGGTAATACACTTCACATTGAATAGAACCTTGTTCCGGATCTCCATAACGCTGCACATGATAAAGAAACATGCAGGGACTCATAACCGCCCATGCAGTCAACAAGTCAAGAAGCTCTCTTGTCCGTCAAGGGCCATTGCTCAAATCTTAGCAGAAACAACCTCATACTTCCAAGCACTCCTCACCCCTTATATGATAGTGCGAATTTCAAGTCTAACAACCTCATATCAGCCAATAAAAGCAGCACAACTAACAGTTCATCACGGATTCTCATGCCACACAGCTCGTACACCAACTCAGCAATAACTCAGTTATGCAGTAAAAATAGAAGGAAAGCAAGGTATATAGATTATCTAACAAGTACAAAATGTGTAACAAAAAAGTACAATTTCATTAAATCATCCCACATATGGAAAACAAAACACCAAATAAACACAAGGAAATGGTATCCCACATAACATCCGCTGCAGCGTGCAACCCGCTTCCAGATACTCATCAAGCCGAAGTGCTCGGGTTCCTTGAGCACATGAATATTGATATCAAAAACAGTAGAGTGCACAAGTATAACTGTGGGAACATGAATAGAATTAACAAAACATGGAAGAAAGTAAGCACAACTAAGGTGCAATGAACCAGTCAACATCACGAAGGCCATTTCGCCCACATCGCCATAAGGCATGAAAGAAATTACAACATGCGTGGAGAATAATCATACAACCTCACAGCCCATCATGGCATAAGACAATAGCACATAACATAGGCCAGAGGCACAAATAATATCCATTATGTCTGGTAACATAACCGTGATAACAATCTCACAAGAGCACCTAAACTTGACCTAATATAAAATACATATTCTCGTTGGGCTTTCAAATAGCCCCCAACCCAAATCTTGATCATTCCCAAATACGTAAATATCCTCCCAAAAGTCCATAGAAACCTATCGATAGAGCAGGTTTACCATGAGTCTCCACAGAAACGATCCCCACAACTACTACCGATCAAATAAGCTATTACCTTTAATATATGATTTATTAAATTAAACTTTAATAGAAATTCCTTTTTAAGTAAGATCAAACCAACGGGTTAAGGAAATTTAATTGAGAAACTAATTGAAATAAAATATAACATCAAATAAAATTTTAGTTTCTAAAGCAATTAGGAAATCATCGAGAAAAGAGGAAGTTATTTTTTTGAAATCATTTGAATTAATTCACCATGCTAGTACTGCGGGCGAAGGATGAAAAAGGACATTGTTGCTTATGTGGCTCGTTGCTTGAATTGCCAACTGTAACAACCCGACGAGTCGTTTTGAGCTCTAGCGCATCGTTCAGCGGTTTGAAGTCGTAAGCAACTCCATTTCAGGTATTATGACTTGTAGGTGTGGTCGGAATTGAATTTTGGAAAGTTTAGAGTTGATTTGGAAAACCAATTCTCTTTTCAGAAGCCTTAAGTTGGAAGAATCAACTAAGATTGGATTTTTTAGGAAAACAACCTCCGAATCAGGATTTGAAGGTTCCTGCAGGTTCGTATGATGATTTTGGACTTGGGCGTATGTCCGGATCGGATTTTGGATAACCTGGGAGTGTTTCGGCGTATATTATGGAAGATAGCATTTTAGAAGAATTTCATAAATTTGGGCTGTAAGACATTTCAGTGTGATTGATGTCCGTTTAGGATTCCGAGCCTAGGAATAGCTTCATATGGTGATTTTGGAGTTGGGAGCGCGATCAGAAGTAAATTTGGATGTTCGTGGGTCATTTTGAAGTCATTTGGCTAAAGATAGAAATTTGAAGGTTTTTGAGAAATCCGACCGGAAGTGGAAATTTTGATATCGAGGTCGGAATGCGATTCTGGAAGTTGGAGTAGGTCCGTAATGTCAAATATGACTTGTGTGCAAAATTTTGGGTCAATTGGACGTGATTTGATAGGTTTCGGCATCAGATGTAGAAGTTGGGAATTTCTAAGTTCATAAAGTTGGGATTTGGGTGCGATTCGTGGTTTCGATGTTGTTTGATGTGATTTGAGGCCTCAAGCAAGTCCGCATTATGTTTTGGAACATGTTGGTATCATTGGACGGGGTCCCGGGGGCCTCAGATGGATTCCGGGTGGTTAACGGATCAAGTTGAGAGTTGGAAGAAGGCTGGAATTTGTTGTCATCTGGTGTGACCGCACCTGTGAGGATTTGGCCTCAGGTGCGGATATGGAACCACAAGTGCGAAGACGTGGTGGTCTGGCTGGGATCGCAGGTGCGATGGTATTTCCGCACCTGCAAAGTCGCAGATGCGGGCTGTGGGGAGCAGGTGCAAAGTTGGCTTGAGCTGAGGGAAGCCGCAGGTGCGGAGGTTTGGTCGCACCTGCGGAATCGCAGGTGCGAGAGTTGGATCACAAGTGCGAAAAATGGCCTGGGCAGAATGTTTTAAAACCGAGATTGTTGGTCATTTCCTTCCATTTCATTTTTGGTTTGGTCGATTTTGGGAGGCTTGAAAGAGAAGTTTTCTTCATGCAATTATAGGTAAGTAATTCCTTCAAGATTCTAAGTTAAATACAAGGTTATTGCATGGAATTATACATCAAAATTGTGGAAAAATATTGAAAATATTGAAGAAAACCTAGAAATGGTAATTTGGATTTTTAGCCACGAATTTGAGCATGGAATTTAGAGTAAATTGTATATTTGAACTAGTAAAGCTATGGGTAGAATTTATCTTTGAGAAATTTCGGATTCCGAGCACGTGGGCCTGAGGGAATTTTTGTCAATTCACTAAGAAGGATTGGGAAATAATATAATTTGGAATTTTTGCAAATGTTAGAGTATATTTTCATTGGTTTGCCGTTATTTGGATAATTTTGGGGCATTGTGCGTCTGTTGGAGTCATCGGAAGGGCTTGGAAGCCGGTTATGGAATTTCGGAGCCAAGTAAGTCTCATTTCTAACTTTGTGAGGGGGAATTGTCCCCTTAGGTGAATTAGTTAAGTATGTGCTATTATCTTGGGGGGCTACGTACACACGAGGTGACGGGAGTCTGTGCGTAGCTACTATTATGCCATGTCCAGNTCAACCAACAATCATGTAGAAAGAGAATTGATTCCTCCGTAGATAATTGTATACATGATAGGGTTATATTATGGAATATCATTAAACTTGGAAAATGAGTTTCAAAACAAAGATTTAAAATCTATATTTCATGTTCCTTTAAGAAGAATTTTACTGGCTTGGAATTTCAAGTTGTCAACTGAAATGACAGAGATTTAAAGTTATTAAAAATTTTGGAAAGAGTTGTTCCTTCCCGTTGATTAAATTGTTATTTGATTAAATCACCCATGCTGGTTAATTGTTATTAATATGACGAAGATTTAAAGTGTTAAATGTGGAAAGAGTTGATATTATTTATTACTGAACTTAATAAATTGCCTATGATAATCATGCTTAGTGTCACACTTGAATACACTAAATTGACCTTTAGCAAGTGTTTACTTTGACCTCTCGTCACTACCTCTCTAAGGTTAGGCGGGCGACTTACTGAGTACACGTTATTTTTGTACTCATGCTACACTTGCTGTGTATTTTATTGCAAAGCTAACTTCATAGCGATGTGGCGGATTTGGAGACTTAGGGGAGCTGCATCATCCGGAGGCGATCCGCAGCTGATGGAGTCTCCCTCATACTGTATTACATTATTTTATTTTCCCTTGTCCACTTGTATTTCGGACACGCTTTGTAGAAATTGTAAAATTCTTAGAAATTGCTCATGTACTTGTGACATCGGGTTCTGGGATGTGTTGGGGTATATTTGCTAAATAGGACTATTTAAACCATTGTATTTACTTAAGGGATTTTTATTTAATTACTATGTAATAAAGTGAAAGGTAATAATTTTCATAAATGCTAAAACCGGAAATTATTTGAATTAATTAATGATTGGTTACCTGACAATGATGTCCGGCGCAATCAGGACCTTATGGATTTTGGGTCGTGACAACATGGTATCAGAGCTATAGGTTCCCTTAGGTCTCACGAGTCATGAGTAAGTCTAGTAGAGTCTTGCGGATCGGTACGGAGACGTCTGTGCTTATCTTCGAGAGGCTACAGGGCTGTTAGGAGTACTTCCCTTCTTGATTCTTCATCGTGCGATTCGATTCCTTTAAGGCTTATGCCTATGTTCATTCCTACTCAATCTTACGCATCGCGAAGCGCTTGCTATGAATAAGGAAATTTGAGGAATTGAAATGGTGCTACGTATGTAATGCGAGATGTTTCCATGTGTAATTGGTTGGGGCTGTTGTTATGGCCCTGCAAAAAAATAATATGTTGTTTCAACTCAGTAGCTGTGTTTCTGAGAGCCTTAAGGCTATGCTCAGGTAGTGATGATGCTTGCAATTGGTTATCGTGCGATGTCGATATGATGATAGAACGCTTGCCCGTATGTTGGGGGTGATGAATGGGTTGAAGGGAGGTCTTCTCAGAATGTGATTTCGAGATTTCGGTATTTTAGTTCCGGCAGAGGAAAGGCATTTGGATTATGAATGGTCCGATTGAGGTTGATAAAGTAGTAAGACTTGGTGTCTTCAAGTGAGGTGGGATATGCACCTGTGACATGAAGTCGTCGTCATTGATCGAATGGAATGTGTTAAGTTTGTCTGTGCTATAGTTTCTTCGGTTGCGTGGGGTCAGAGTATTGAGAAAAAGTATTGAAGAATGCGGTTGGCAGAGACCGTGAGGTGTGTTGGTTCAGTACCAGATAAGTGTTGATAATGAATGCAGCTAGAGAAAGAAGATCTTCGGAGAGCTTGAAGTCGTGGTGATCTGCTGGTTTGAGAGCTACAGAGAACGGTCCTGAAGTGAGGCTAGGCGTGGTTCCATTTATAGGAGGTCAGGTGTAAGAAGCGGAAGTCGAGCAACCGCAAAGTGGGGGAGCGGCAACATAACTTGGAATTTGAAGATATTGTCGTGCATTTAATGGATGTCCATGAGGAGAGGATGGACTAGTAAAGTTGATAAATGAAGCAGGGGGTAGGATGGGGTATTGAAGTCGCAGAGAGCGTGCATTTCAGCTTCGTTGGAAGGTGTCTGCGGGTGATTTCCACAGGTGGGTTATCTCCTGTGAATAGGTTAGCGGTGGCATGGTTCGCAGGTCTCTGTGAGGGGTTCTAGTGGCTATTCGGTAGGAGGCAGAATGTGTTACTGATGCTAGAGAATTTGATTTTTTAGGGAGTGCTAGCAAGAGAATTTGGAAGAATTAGACGGATTGGTTGAGCAAGATCGTGTTATCAAAGGAGAAAGGATCTCGGCAGGGTCTAGAGTGGTGGAAGGAGTAGCTTCGGGCTAAGTGGGGGAGTCCCACCATCTGCAGTTGGGTTGTAGGAATGTGTTATCATAGGATTGTGGATTGTCGGCGTGTTGGCAAGTTATTACGGCTAAGGGAAAGGAGTAAAATGGTGATTGTGCGTGGGATTTGATAAATGTTTGCAAAGTTGGCCCAGTCGGGCCAGAGTTAGGCTTTGGAAGATTCAGAATTTTGCTTAAGGCATAGGTGAGTTTTCTGGGTCGTGACTCAATCACGTGCTTCGAGGAAAAGGGTGTTCATGTGCTAGAAGAGACTTGGAGTTGATTGTATTCGGGTCCAGTCAGAGTGGGTGACTCTCAATAGCGGTCCTAGTGAGTTCAAAAGTTAAGAATGCGGCGTTTAATGGTTTCAGGCAATAGTATGATTGAGCTTTTGCAGAGTAATTTATGAGAAAAAGGAAGATAGTTGGAATGTCCTATGATATGTTTCAGCGTGCAAGATAGTATTGGAGGAGTGAGAGAAATAAACTCTGGATTGTAGAAAGATTATCAGGAAGGAATGAGACAGGTTGCGGGATTTAGGCAGCATAGTCTCGTGAATCAAGGTCACTCGGGATGAGTGAGGGTTGAGTTTTCTATGATTTGAAGGAAGTTGCTATTATTCCTGAAGCAATTGAAGATGATTAAAAGAAGATAGATTGATTAACCATGGTTGAAATGGCACATTTACGACAGTGATCAGTTCCTTCGGTGTGATTAAGTTATGCATGTGGTTTGTGCCGGTGTGTGCAGGGCTTGTCGGCCGTTGTAATGGATTTCATGTGGGAGCATTTGAGTGCTATGGCCTATCAGGTGTAGGAGGATCCCGGAAGGGTTATGGTGGTATAGACTACTACTTAAGGATTTTCATGTTGGATGATTGTGGGAATTCACTCGTGTGTTGAGATGGGACTCTTGAATTGAGTTAAGTAAAAGGTTTCTATATGATAGTGTTCACCCTATTGGTGGTTCAAAAGTTATGATGGAATTCTTGTGCTACCTCATATTGGTATGTTAGGTGCGGTAAGCAGTATGTAACCGGGAGTAAGAATCGAGATTGCGGTTCGGTGTTAATAAGGATGTCATGAGCTTGGAAGAGTAATAAAAAGTGATTTGAAAGTTCAGAGTAAGCTGGTGTTATCTTCAGTGTCACCTGAGATTGATATTCGGTGGAAGAGGCTTTGTACCCTGGTTATGGGTTCTTGATTTGTCTTACAGCGTAGTATGACCAGTGGTAAATGTGCAGACTTGCTACCTTGTGTGGAAGGTCGTGGGAGCGTGACCACAGGAAGATATTATAAGTGTGACATGTAGTCACTTGATGGATTGAAGATTTGGACTGAGTATAAGGAAGTGCAATATTGCTTAATTGAGAATTTATGCTTGGAAGGCGTTCAGTTCATTTGGTTGTGGGTTGTGGGGTTTTTGTCCCGGCTATGATGGTTGTTCTCGCATATTATGAGAGAAAGTGGGTTAATGTGGTCCCAGGTAAAGCTATTAGCTTAGTTTGGTGTGAGCAAGGTAGGCTCGATGTTTGTGGATGGATTAAAATATGATTATGGGCTCCGTATGAGCCATGCATATTCATTGCAGTAGAAGAGCACTTTTTCATGGAAAGATATTAGAACAGCAGATGTTGTTCTATCTTCGTAAAATTCATGTGATATTATGATTGTGCCGTGTGAGTTGTGAAATAGATTGATAATTCCCTATGTGTGGAAGTCCCGCGTAGTGGGGATGTTATGTGAGTAGGATAGCTCTTGAGATCCAGAGTGTGTGTGTGTATATATATCGCACTTCAGTTGTGCTTGAGTTTTGTAGCATACGACTTTATCAGTCTCCCCAGGATGGTATTATGCACTTAGTGTGCTTATGATCGATATTCAGTAATTTGTAATAGTGAGCAAATCAGCTCTGTATATATATCTTCTTATGTAAATTTTATGTGTGGATCGGGTGGCACGTCGCCAGGGGTATGTTATTCGAATCGGGTTGCACTCCACAACAGTGTGATGATGACTAAGGTTCCTATATTTATTCTTTCTTATGTTCTACTTCCTATTTTCTGAGAAAAATTCATATTAGTTGCGTGAGTTGAATAGTCCCTTCCTGGGTCGTTTCTTATTATCTTATTCAAGTTATGGCCTATTGGCGCGATGTGGTATCATGTGAGGCTATTGGTCATGTTTGGGGTGATTTGTTGTCTGAGCAGTTCATACTGGGTGAGACGAGATTATCGGATTACGGATCAGTGCGATAAGGTTATGTGAAGTATATATTAAAGGACAAATACCATTATTCATGTTTGTAATGAGGCGATGATTCTAGTCAAGATGAGATATTCAATGATTTTTTAACTCTGCAGTTGGGTATGAATTTCTACACATCTCCTCCGTTGTGGTGGTATCATCAGCATTATAGCAGGATGTATGTATATATATCATGAGGTGCATTGGGAGCATCAGATTCATGGAATTTTGGCTATTAAGGTTTAGGGAACGTCATTGTGGTTATATGATAAATCTTGCGGTGCATGGTGCTAATTCAGAAAAGGTATGCAGTCATGTTCTGGTATGTCGTGTGGTAGTTGATACGGTGTTTATATATTTGAACTAGGCCTGGCAGAGAAAATTCAGGTATTGGAACTAGGTTCTGAGCTTATTATATGGATAAAAGAAGAAATCTTCAGATTTGATCAAGCTAATGTACTCAACTGGGTTGTGGTAGCACGGGAAGGTGCTCGAGATGTTAAACGGAGATTTCAGATAACTCCAGAGTAGTTCTTAGCACGTTCGAGGACGAACGTCTGTTTAAGTGGGGGAGAATGTAACGATCCGACCGGTCGTTTTGAGCTCTAGCGCGTTGTTCAACGGTTTGAAGTCGTGCGAAGCTCCATTTAAGGTATTATTACTTGTAGGTGTGGTCGGAATTGGATTTTCAGAAGCTCCATTTAAGGTATTATTACTTGTAGGTGTGGTCGGAAAGAAAATTCTCTTTTCAGAAGCCTTAAGTTGGAAGAATCAACTAAGATTGGATTTTTTAGGAAAACGACCTCCGAATTAGGATTTGAAGGTACCTGTAGGTTCGTATGATGATTTCGGACCTGGGTGTATGTTCGGATCGGGTTTTGGGTAACCCGGGAGCGTTTTGGCATATATTATGGAAGATAGCATTTTAGAAGAATTTCATAAATTTGGGTTGTAAGGCATTTCAGTTTGATTGATGTCCGTTTAGGATTCCGAGCCATGGAATAGCTCTGTATGGTGATTCTGGAGTTGGGAGCGTGATCGGAAGTGAATTTGGATGTCCGTAGGTCAATTTGAAGTCATTTGGCTAAAGATAGAAATTTGAAGGTTTTTGAGAAATCCGACTGGAAGTGGAAATTTTGATATCGAGGTCGGAATGCGATTCCGAAAGTTGGAGCAGGTCCGTAATGTCGAATACGACTTGTGTAAAAAATTTGGGGTCAATCGGACGTGATTTGATAGGTTTCGGCATCAGATGTAGAAGTTGGAAATTTCTAAGTTCAAAAAGTTGGGATTTGGGTGCGATTCGTGGTTTCGATGTTGATTGATGTGATTTGAGGCCTCGAGCAAGTCCGCATTATGTTTTGGAACAGGTTGGTATAATTGGACGGGGTCTCGGGAGCCTCGGGTTGATTCCAGGTGGTTAACGGATCAAGTTGAGAGTTTGAAGAAGGCTGGAATTTGCTGTCATCTTGTGTGACCGCACCTGCGAGGATTTGGCCGGGTGCAGCTATGGCACCGCAGGTGCAAAAAAGTGGTGGTCTGGCTGGGAGCGCAGGTGCGATGGTATTTCCGCACCTGCGAAGTCACAAATGCAGGCTGTGGGGCGCAGGTGCGAAGTTGGCTTGAGCTAAGGTAAGCCGCAGGTGCGGAGGTTTGGTCGCACCTGCGGAATCGCAGGTGTGAGAGTTGGATCGCAGGTGCGAAAAATGGCCTGGGCAGAATGTTTTAAAACCGAGATTGTTGGTCATTTCCTTCCATTTCTCTTTTGGTTTGGTCGATTTTGGGAGGCTTCAAAGAGAGGATTTCTTCATGCAATGATAGGTAAGTAATTCCTTCATGATTCTAAGTTAAATACAAGGTTATTGCATGGAATTATACATGAAAATTGTGGAAAATATTGAAGAACACCTAGAAATGGTAATTTGGATTTTTAGCCACGAAATTGATCTTGGAATTTAGAGTAAATTAAATATTTGAACTAGTAAAGCTATGGGTAGAATTTATCTTCGAAAAATTTCGGATTCCGGGAACGTGAGCTTGAGAGCATTTTGGTCAATTCACTAAGCGGGGTTGGAAACTATATAATTTGGATTTGTTGCAAATATTAGAGTATATTTTCATTGGTTTGCCATTATTTGGATAGTTTTGGGCATTGTGCGTCCGTTGGAGTCGTCGGAAGGGCTTGGAAGCCGATTATGGAATTTCGGAGCGAGGTAAGTCTCCTTTCTAGCTTGGTGAGGGGGAATTGTCCCCCTAGGTGAATTAATTAAGTATGTGCTATTATCTTCGGGGGCTACGTATGCACGAGGTGATGAGAGTCCGTGGGTTGCTACTATTATGCCATGTCCGGGTAGTCTAGGGCCCACTAGCATGCCTTACGTGTTGTACCTGTGATCCTGCCTGTAATATTGAACTGCTAATATAATCGAAATCGTAATTGAATACCTAAAGAAGACTAGAGTTCATTTTCTTAATCATCTAGAAAGAGAATTGATTCCTTCGTGGATAATTGTATACCTGGTAGTGTTATATTATGGAATATCATTAAACTTGGCAAATGAGTTTCAAAACAAAGATTTAAAAGCTATATTTCATGTTCTTTTAAGAAGAATTTTACCATTTTCCTGAGAAAACTGCTTTCTTGATAAAAAATGTGGATTTATTATGTGAATGTAACGACCTGGCCGGTAATTATAAGAATTAATTCCCCGATCCCCTAATTGCCGTTTCTCCCATGTCTTTTTATGTTATTGTAACTTGTCGGTGCGTTGAGTGATGAAATCCGTGGTGATTTTGGACACATAGTCCATAAATTTGGATCTTAGCTTTAGAAATCTGGTCGTAGCTAGAGCTGTGTGAAGACGGATCCGGAATGGGATTCCATCGACTCCGTTAGCTCCGTTGGGTGATTTCGGGGTTAGGAGCGTGCTCAGAATGTGTTTCCAGGTCGGTTGTAGATTTAGGCTTGAATTGGCGAAAGTTAGATTTTCGGTGAATTCGGAGGTGAGATTTTGATACCGGACTCGGACTGGATTTTCGGAAGCGACATCAGGTTCGTAATGTCATTTATGACCTGTGTGCAAAATTTGAGGTCATTCAGATAAGTTTAGACGTGCTTCGGCGTCACATGTGAATTCTAGAATTTTCCTAAGTTCCTAGGCTTGAATCTATGCATAATCGATGATTTTGATGTTATGAGACGTGTTCTTAAGGCTCGACCTAGTTCGAATAAGATATTAGGGTCGGTTGGTGGTTTTGGTTGAGGTCCCGGGGGCCTCGGGGTTGTTTCAGATGCTTAACGGGAGAATTTGGAACTTATCAATTGCTGAACCAAACATTCTTCTGGTGTTTTCGCACCTGCGAAGGTTTTCCCGCAGGTGCGGACACGCAGAGACGATAGGGCTGATCGCAGGTGCGATGGCGAGGGAGTTGAACAGTGGTCGAGGTGCGACCTGGGTTCCGCAGGTGCGGAACCGCAGGCACGACCAAAGGACCGCATGTGCGGCCTCAGTGGACTTAAGTGAATTCCACACCTGCGATGCTTTTTCCGTAGGTGCGGTACCGCAGGTGCGGTGATCGGGACCGCAGGTGCGAGTTTTCTGTGTGTTTATTACAAAAATCTGAGGGTTGAAATTCATAAGTCTAAAATCGTTTGAGAGCTCGGGAATTGGCAATTTTCATTGGGTTTTGAAGAGAAGGATCATAGGTAACGTTTTCCAATCCTAATTCATTGTTAGACATGAATCCCCGTTGTTTCTTTAGTTTAATTATCAAAAACGGGGGGAAAACCATGGGAACTTGATGAAATTTCCAATTCGAAATTCTGTGAATTTAAGGGGTTTTTGGCATCGGATTCCGATGTTTCTGGTCGAGTGAGTTCGTGAGTGAATGGGTGTCCAGAAAATATAACTTTTACCTGATTCCGAGACATGGGCCCGAGGGGCGTTTTGGTCAAAATTCCTAATTGCGCGTGTTAGCTTCGAATTTATTAGTTATTTTGATATCTTGGAATGATATTTACACTATGCAATCGAATTGAATAGATTTGGGCCACCCGGAGTTGGATACTCGTGGCAAGAGCGTGATTATTGGTTGATTAGCAAAGTCGAGGTAAGTGGCTTGCCTAACTCTGTGTTGGGAAATTCCCTTAGGCATTTATAACTGATTTTTGACATAAAAACCCTGTGTACGTGAGGTGACGAGTACGTGCACGGGATACTTTCACTAAATCCATTGTTTCTTTTTATGATATACTTCATCTTCAATTCCTATTATTTCGGTTATTGGTTTAACTAAGTAGCGGCTTAAGATTTTATCAAGTCCAACGATTTTACCTGATTTTCCACTCGTTACTATTATTTGAAACTGGGTTAAGTACCTTTCCTCTATATTTTCCAATTGATTTCCCAAACCTTTGAATTACGCTATATCTGATATACATCTCGCATTACATATTTACATTGGGACTGCGGGCTATGACCTGAGACTTTCCCTTGCATTGCATTGCATATTTATATTGGGACTGCAGGATATGAGCTGAGACTTTCCCTTGCATTGCATTGCATATTTATATTGGGACTGCATGCTATGAACTGAGACTTTCCCTTGCATTGCATTGCATATTTATATTGGGACTGCGGGCTACGACATGGGACTTTCCCTTGCATTGCATTTCATATTTACATTGGGACTGCGGGCTATGACCTGAGACTTTCCCTTTCATTGCACTGCATATTTACATTGGGACTGCGGGCTATGACCTGAGACTTTCCCTTGCATTGCATTGCATAATTACATTGGGACTGCGTGTCGAGACTTGAGACTTTCCCCTGTATTGCATTGTACGACTATCTCCTGATTTATATGTTGTGCAGAATTGAGATTTATTTCTTCTTTCTTTCTGGTTCACTTTACTTCCTCTTAATTATTACTGTTTTTATTCTTAACTGTTGATTACATCTGTTTATTTTTGCAAACTCAGTAGAGCCACAACCTGACCTCGTCATTACTTGACTGGGGTTAGGCTTGGCACTTACTGGGTACCAAATGTGGAGTATTCACGCCCTTCTGGGCATGTTTTTCTCATGTGCAGATCTAGGTTCCAGCGCACCGTTCTGGAGTCAATAGAGTATCAGATCTTTGGGAGACTTTGAGGTATTTCTGCAGCGCCTGCAGAGCTTCTGAGTCCCCCTCCTATCTTTGCATAGCTATAGTTCGTATATGAGACTACACTTTCATTTCTAGTTTTGTACATTGAATCATAGAGTTTAGCTTGTGATGTTGGTGACATTCCGGGTTTTGGGAAGTACAAACTATATATGCTGAGTAGCTACCTTATATCTAGTTGATATCCTTTTTGTCTTTATTTTTTTTTATTCTGTTATTTTCCGCAAATTTCTAGGCTTACCTAGTCATAGAGACTAGGTGCCGTCATGATACCTTTCGGAGGGTAAGTTGGGTCGTGACAAGTTGGTATCAGAGCGTCTAGGTTCATAGGAGTCACAAAATCACAAGCCGGTTATTTAGAGTCTTGCGGAGACGTCCGTACTTATCTTCGGAAGGCTATGTAACTGTTAAGAACAATCAAATTCTTTGGAATTTTTTATCGTGCTGGTTACCTTCATCAAATTCTTAAACTCTATTCTATTCTTGCTTGCAGATGGTTCATACCCGTATCAGACGTACTGATGACCAGGCACTCGAGCCCCCAGACAGAGCCACAAGAGGCAGGGGCCGGGGCAGGGGCAGGGGCGAGCACGCGGTGCGGCCCGAGCACTGGCCAAAGCAGAGGCAGAGGAGCCCCCAACATCTACAGTTGGAGGAGCACAAAAAGTCCCTACTATCACTCCAGACCTCCAGGAGACTTTGGCCCAGTTCATGAGTGCTTTCTGTACTCTGTCTCAGGCGCGACTACTTCCGATAGCCCCAGCTACGTCCCAATCCGGGGGAGGGACACAGACTCCCGCAGCCTGTACTCCTGAACAGAGGGTTCATATAGGGCAGGTCCCATAGTATATCCCCATGCCTCCTGCAGCCCCAGTTCAGCCTGAGGCTAGAGCAGCTTTATCTGAGTCTGAGAAGCTCCGTCTTAAGAGGTACAAGAAGTACCACCCACCTGATTTCAGCGGATTGGCTTCAGATGACGCTTTGGATTTTCTTGAAGGGTGTAATTGTATCCTTCACACCATGGGTATTGTGGAGACGAGTGGGGTCTCTTTCACTACTTTCCAGCTGAGAGAAGCAGCTTATCAGTGGTGGCGTGCTTTTGAGCTTAGTAGTCCGGACGAGGCAGCCTCACTTACTTGGGCTCAGTTTTCAGAGATGTTTTTGCTCGAGTTTGTTCCTCAGAGTCTCAAGGATGCTTGGCGTGCAGACTTTGAGCAGCTACGCCAGGGTACCTTGATCGTGTAAGAGTATGCAGTCCGGTTCAGAGACTTCGCACTACATGTACCATCTTTGGTTTCTACGGTCAGAGAGAGAGACCGCCGCTTTATTGAGGGGCTCCATCCCAGCATTCATACTAGTATGGCCAGAGAGCTGGAGACAGATATTACTTACCAGCAGGCCGTGAGCATTGCTAGGAGGATTGAGAGTATGTTGGCCCAGGATAGATATGAGAGGGAGGCCAAGAGGTCTCGAGAGACGGGTCATCTTTCAGGAGTTCGTACACATGCAACACGCCATGGTAGTGGTTTTATGAGCCGCCCCATTCATTCAGCTCTTCTAGCAGCCAGCGGTATTCCAGCTCCTCCTAGACCTCAGGAGCCTTATTATGCACCATCGGTATCTCAGGTGCCTCCAGCTCGAGGTGCTATCACTGGCCAGTCCAACAGACCATTTCAGAGTCAGCAACAGCCATTGTGTCCTTAGAGGGGTTGTTTTAGGTGTGGTGACCCTCGGCATATGACAAGTATTTCCCCAGAGCGGGGAGGAGTGCACCACCTCAGACTTATCAGGGTGCACCCCCTCAGATTTATCAGGCTCCATGCCTTCCTCCAGGTCCTCCAGCTATTCTTCCAGCCCCAACTGCTACCCCACCACCTCAGGCAGCTCGAGGTGGAGGTCAGGGAGGTGGAGGTCGCCCTACAGGGGGAGGCCAGGCCAGGTACTATGCTCTTCCGGCCCGGTCCGAGGCCATTGCTTCAGATTCAGTCATTACAGGTATTGTTCCCGTTTGTCATAGGGATGCATCGGTATTATTTGACCCAGGCTCTACATATTCATATGTGTCTTCCTATTTTGCTTCACATCTGGGGATAGCCCAGAACTCCTTGAGTTCCCCTATTTATGTTTCTACTCCGGTGGGAGATTCTCTTGTTGTGGACGTATATCGGCCATTTTTGATTACTATTAGTGTTTTTGAGACCAGAGCTGATTTGCTACTTCTCAGTATGGTAGATTTCGATGTTATATTGGGTATGGACTGGTTGTCTCCCTATTATGCTATTCTTGATTATCACGCCAAGACCGTGACGCTGGATATGCTAGGATCTCCGAGGTTAGAGTGGAGAGGTTCCTTGGAGTATACTCCCCGCCGAGTCATTTCTTTTCTTAAGGCTCAGCGGATGGTTGGGAAGGGGTGTGATGCACATTTAGCTTATGTGAGAGATGTTAGTACCGAGACCACTACAGAGGAGTCAGTTCCAGTTGCCAGAGACTATTCTGATGTATTTCCAGCTGATCTTCTGGGTATGCCACCTGATAGAGACATTGATTTCGGCATTGACTTGTTGCCGGGCACTCAGCCCATTTCCGTTCCTCCTTATCGCATGGCTCCTCCTGAGATGAAGGAGTTGAAGGAANGGCGTTAGCCAGGCGTTTGGCTCTTAAGGCCAGGAGGTGCCTGGCGTTAGCCAGGCATTACACTTCAAACGCCAGGAGGTGCCTGGCGTTAGCCAGGCGTTATACTTCAAATGCCAGGGTACCTGCTTCAGTGAACTCCGAATTTTAAAGGTTTTTAAGTGTTTCCAAGTGAGAATAGAAGTCTCTTACACGGTTAGGGTTTATCCCAACCATATAAATAGACCCAAGAACACATCTTTGGGGGGGGGAGGCGTTTTTGGAGAGCAAATACAAACACGAGATCATTGAAGGAGCAAGGATTATCAGTTTTCTTCATCTTATTCTAGTATTTTCAGTTCATG
>ML391819.1:42258-62574 GCA_005239525.1 Nicotiana knightiana | reverse complement strand
CCCCCTTTATGCTAACCCTAGCAGCCATCCCCATCTCCTCCTACACTCACCCATTCTGTTTCACGCAAAAAGGCAGCCAGGAGTTCACTTTCATACACATACAGACATGCTTCACTCTGCATTCCTCTCAAAAATACACTCACGCAACTCTTATAAAACTGAAAAGCTCCATAATAGAGAGAAATTCAGAAGCCGATTGGTTTTCTCCACTGGTAACCGATATTTTCTGGGATTTAAAGAGTTTGGAGCCATGGAACTGTTTCGCTCGATTGGAATCTGCTGTTTTTGCTGAATTTACCACTATTTCTCCGCTGATTCTCNCATGGAACTCTTTCGCTCGATTGGAATCTGTTGTTTGCGCTGAATTTACCATTATTTCTCCGCTGATTCTCTTCCTTATTCATTTGTTCAAGGTATTCCTCAATCTTCGATCTTTTAACTTGATGTAGATCAAGAGATTATTCATGTTGTAGATTGATTGTTGTTTAAGGGAGTTCATCTATTCCTATTTATTGAAATTGATTGGTTGTTATGATTAAATTCACTATAAGATACCTGTTGAAAAGTTAAATTCAGTCTAAAAGGGATTATCATGCCAGCCTGTTTGTTTGCATCTGGTTTATGGGATGTGTTGATTGCAAAGATTCTTAATTAATGTATGGATGTGTAAAATCATAAATCTAGTTCTATTGGTTAAAAATGTAATTTCAGATTCCCAAACAGGAAGTCTACATTATTCTCGAGTTTTGTTGGGTCAATGCATACAAATTTGAATATGAGAGGCTTTTTTTGCAATTTGTTTATGAGATGCAACTTAATGTAGCTGATATAATGATGTTGAAAACTACGATCGCTGATTCAGTGTTTTTTTCTTTTTTTAGAATCGTGCCAATCTTGTGTTAATCTCCAAAGTAATTTGTGTTTTCCTTCATTGTTCCTTGTCGTATCACAAAAAATAGATTTAGCGTATCCTTTCAATTTCCTTAGCAAATTTCATAACAAAAATAGATTTCATACGTTCTGGACACTTCGTGCTTAATATCAAACTTTAGGAAATTAATCAACCCTCGAACATTAATAGTTTGCTTCAAATAAGCTATTAAATCATCGTGATTATGGACACGGCCCTCGTGGCATAGTCATGATATATAATCTACACTCGGGTGTGGAAACTCATGCCCCCGACTCTAACTCAAAACTACAATAAAAATCACGCCTTGTAAATTGCTGGTGCATTTCATGTGGCGCGTTTACAATGTGTCCAAAAACAATAAGTGCACGCCATCGTGACTTGTTTCAGAACAATTCCATAAAATATTAAAAGCAATTAAAAAGGGTAAATGCACAATAGGATAAAATATGTAAATAATTAGATAATTAGGCCAAATACTAATAGTTAACCGACCGTGCTAGAACCATGGAATTCGGGAGTGCCTAACACCTTCTCCCGGGTTAATAGAATTCCTTATCCGGATTTCTAGTTCGCAGATATTTTAAACAGAGTCAAAATTTCCTCGGTTTGGGATTTCAATAAATAAATGGTGTCACGGAACACCGTAAAAAATCCTGGTGGCGACTCTAAAATTAATAAATAATCCCAAAATCGAATAATATCACTTAAAGTGTAAAAACTCCCTTATCCCACCCTTACCGGTGAAAAAGGAGGTGTGACAACTCTAGCGACTCTGCTGGGGATTAGAACCCAGAATTTCCAGTTCAGGGTTCAAGAATTCGAGCTTATATAACTGTTATATTTTGGCTTTCATTATCTAATTTTACGTGTTTAAACCTAATGCGCTAATTGCCGTTTTTACCGCTTTGATATTATTTGAACTGCATATAAACTGTGCAGAAACCCTTCTTCTCTCTGAGTCTTCTAAATCATCCGGGAAGTGTGCACTTCGTGTGACTTCTTTTCTATTAGAGTCATCCAAATTTTAGAACGAGGTACGGACAAGTTGCAAAGCCGGTGAAGCTTCTGTATTCCCGGTACGCTGCCCCGACCTCGGCTCGAGCTGTCCGCTCGGGTAAGCCTGATCTAGAACAAAATCCCAGGATTTAAACTTAAAATAACATAACCTCATGCCAGATCCCCAATAGGAATGATTATCAATATCATGTGCATTTGACTTAGGGGACTCAACACAGGGGTTGGGTCCGTCTAGGACAGGTGAACCCGAAATAAAGACCATCCTGATGCATCCTACCTGGCTATGTGTACATTATTTTGTTTCGTTTGTTTGTCGACCGGTTAAAGGAAAAGAAATAATAGAAAAAATCAAGAGTGAGGTAGGATAGAAAACATACCCGATTTTTGAAAGCCCCGATATTTAAAAATGCCTCGAAACTCTGTCTATAAATAAGAAAGAAAATAAATTAATGTTCTCAAAAATCATGTTTCCCCAGTTCCATCAAAATTGACCGAACTATGCGGGTCTGATTCTCACCGGATGTGAGATAAGTAGGCAAAGCTTATCGATTCCGGCCCCCATTATTTAAAAAATCCAAAAAAAAATTATTTTCCTTTAATTCCTTCGTTAGGAGTATTTTCTTAGGAAATTCCAAACAAATAAAAGATAGAAAACATAAAAGTTTTAGAAACCAAAAATATTTTTTATTTGAAAAAAAAAAACAAAAAGACAATCAACTCAAAATCCCAAAAATATTTTCGAAAAAAATCTCAAAATATTTTCCTTCTTCCTTCTTTAGAAACGTCTTTCTTTGAGACCCCAATTTTCAAAGAATCCAGAAATATTTTCCTTCCTGAAAATCCAAAAAAAATATAATTCCTTCTTCAGACGTATTTTCCCAAAGATTAAAAAAAAATCAGGAGAAACTCAAATAAATTCCTTTTTTTCTTTAGAAATCTTTTTTCGCAAATGTCATTAAAAATTGAAAAGTTAAAGTCCAAGAAAATATTTTCGCTGTTTTTCAAGATTTTCGCTTTTGGAAATTATAAAGAAATCTTGGAATAATTGAAATATTTTCTTTGTAGAAGTCTTTAAAAAAAAAAAGAATAAAAAAAATCCAATCAAAATCCAAAAAGAAAAGAAAAAACATTTTTCTAAACTTTTTAGAAGTCTTTTTCTCACAAATGCAAAAAAAAAAAAAAAAAAAAATAGGGAAAAAAATCCAAAAAATATTTTTCTTCTTCTGTAGAAGTCTTTCTTCCGAAAATTCCAAAAAAAAATTCAAAAAAACAAACAAACAAAAACCAAGAATATTTCATTTCTTCCTTGGAATTTTTTGTTTTAAAAAATTCAAAAAATTCAAAAAAAAAAAAGAAATTTCAAAAAATATAGATATTATTTTTTTCAGTAGAAGTCTTTCTTTCTAAAACAAGAAAAAAATCAAATCCAAAACATTTTCTTTCTCTTAAAAAACAAAAGAGACAAAACGATTGGAAATTCAACAAAAAGATTTTCTTTTTACTTTTCAAATTCCCAAAGTTTATAACAAAAGAAAAAGAATTTTTAGAAGTCTTTCATTCAAAAATAAATCAATCAAAATAATAAAAAATATATTTTCACCATTATTAGAAGCCTTTCGCCCACAATTTAAAGAAAAATCAAAAATCAAAAAACGAAAAGGTATTTTCTTTTTTCTTTTAAAGCCTTTCTTTCCAAAATTCAAAAAAAAAAAAAGAGTTAGCTTATTTACTCAATTCTCAATCTTCCCGAACTATGCAAGATCTGATTCATGCGGCGTCATGATACGTAAGCAATCCCCATCGGATTCGATCATAGCCACACAAAAAAAAAATTGAGTGAAAAATAAAAGAGCGCAAAACAAAAAAAAGAAGAAAAAGAGAGAAAAGAAAGTGAAAAAAAGAGAGGATAAAAAAGAGTGACAAAAAATAACAAAGAAAAACAAAGAGCGAAAATAACAAAAAAGAGAAAGAAAAGAAATCGAGATATAAAAAGTAAAATAAAAAGAAAGAGGGAGAGACAAAAATAGAAAGGGACATTTAAAGGCCGGGATGAAACACGCAACCTTTCAAACACATGGTAGAAACTTTAACTGTTGGGTGCATTGCATCCCAATATGCGATTTCCTATATGTTAAATGGCCCACTAACCAGGTTGTTGTATGTGCAAATAAGACAGGTCATATTTAGGTGGTTGGTTTTGTTGGTAGTCTGGTTTCTCATCCTTCACAAGATCCAAAGGTAAAGATGGCCTCCGCAAGCAATCTGCCTATCGGTCCTGAGGATAGCCCTGCATCGGCTATTCTGCAGCCTGAATCAGCAACTGCTGAAGAAAATAGAATGTTGCGTCGCCACATATTGGAAATGTGGGACGCCTGGTCCAATGGTAGGGAACCACCAAGTGTGATCCCTGGTTTCCCTGAGTTGATCCCCAGTTCAGATGTTCCAATGTCCTTGTGCCCAACTCACTCTTTCCATGTGGCCACCTTCTGATGCCGCCTAATGGTCCAGAAATGCCTTCTGTGGATCACCCCCAGGTGTCAGGTTCAAGGGAACATCCAGCAATGTTCGCTGCACCACCAGCATCCACTACAGCACATCCAATAGTGCCCAGGCCAAACCCATGCCCTCAACACCCGCAATATGAGTTTCCCATGGGTCAGCAAAGAACAATGAGAAACCCCGAGCAGGAAGAAATGGCTCGGAAGATGAGAAACCTAGAGCAAAGCTTAAAAAACCATGCAGGGTTTGAGTTGTTAGAAGAGTCTCTCCTACTCCGATTTATGCATGTTTCCACATGTTCACCTGCCAGTTGGTTTCAAGAGGCCAAAGTTTGAAAAATATGACGGGAACGGAGACCCGATGGCTTACTTGAAACGATATTGTAACCAGCTGAGGGATGCTGGTGGAAAAGACGAGTTGCTAATGGCCTACTTCAGAGAAAGCCTCACCAGAATCGCTGCCGAATGGTATATGGATCAAGAAATTACCCATTGGCATGTGTGGGACGATTTGGCCCGAGACTTTGTCCGCCAGTTCCAGTATAATGTGGACATTGCTCCCGACAGGAACTCTTTTTTTAATTTGAAAAAGAAAACTGCGGAAAGCTTCCGTAAATATGCTGTCAAATGGCATGAGCAAGCTGCCAGGGTAAAGCCTCCAATGGACGAAGCAAAAATGGTTACGATCTTCCTACTGGCCCAAGAGGCTGACTACTTCCAAAACATGATGTCTGCTATGGGTAGACCGTTCGCCGAGGCTATCAAAATTGGGGAGATGGTAGAAAATGGTTTGGAAACGGGCCGAATCTTGAGTCAAGATGCTTTTAAGGTTGCATCACAGGCCGTTCGGAATGGTTCGGAGGGTTTGATGTACATAAACGAGATAGAAGAGGGAGCTATGATGGCTTCGAGCTCGGAGGGGGCCCATAGGGCATTCAACCAATCATACATGCTTCCTAACGTCCCACAACACTATTATCCCTATCAAGATGATGCTGCATATGCCATGGCACCGCCTCCCTATGCGGTGATGAACGCATAATCTTATACGCGACCACAACATTATACCCGAAACCGAGCTCCACCTCCCAGAAATGCCCATCCTTACCAAGCTCCATATAATACCCAACCAAATGTTCCCTAATACAATCCTCACCCAAGAGAGCCTTTCAAAAAGAATCAGTTTACCCCTATTGGTGAATCATACTCTAGCTTGTTCCAAAAATTGGTCAAGATAGGTCTGCTGCAGCCAGTGGCCCCAAACCGGCCGAACCCCGAGTCCCCCTCGCACCAGGATGATGCTAGATGTGAATACCACTCAGGAGCAGTGGGACATGACACTGAAAATTGTTGGACTCTTAAAAGAGCAGTGGAAGATCTCATCGAGGTCCAGGCAATAGTGTTTGGGGATGAAGAAGACCCCAATATGATGAATAACCCTCTGTCTGCTCACACTGGCCCGGTAGTCTGAATGATTTGTAAAGATGAAGAATTTGATCCAGCACTGAAGGCCATTGCAGCCATTGCCGGGACAGAAGAAAAGCCAAAAAACGGTCACCAAGCCTGAAAGTTCCCCCGTCAGATGGGAGTCTCGGTAGCCAGTCAATAAGACAACGATATCCGCAGACACATCAAGTCACTGCCTTCAAGACAACAAATTATCCAGCGAAAGCATCTCCACCAATAAATGATTTACTTTCTCACTATCACTCATCATTTTCTTGCATGAGGCTAAGCATTGCCTCTCTAATTGCATAAGGCTAACCATTGTCTTTCCCTGCATGAGACTAAGCATTGCCTCCTCTTTGCATGTGGCTAAAGCACTGCCTCCCCAATTGCATAAGGCTAAGCACTGCCTCTTTTCATTTCATTTCATGGGCTGAAACATCACCATTTTTGTCAAAAGGCTTCATAGTCCGAAGGCATCATCCTCATAGCCGGAAGACACCATTCCATGGCCTGAGGATCTCTCAAAGTGCACATCATCATTCAAAGGCGTCATATTCCAGAGGCACCATCCTCATGGACCGAGGATATCATTTCATGGCCTACGAATCCCTTATCACACGATTTATGGCCCAGGACATCATGGTCTAAGGACATCATCCTCACCTTCCAAAGACAACCTTCATGGTCCAAAGGGAATTTGCATATGTTTACACTCTCGCATGTTTTAAGTTTTGCAAGTAATCCAGGAAGTTACCGTTCTTCATATGGGAGCAATCTTCACTCCAGTTTCCATTCATAACGTTCACATCTTGCAATTGTTTCGATGTAACCAACCACCATCAATTACCCACCTTTTACTCTATGACCATTCAGATACTCGCTCTTTGATACATCTGTAACGCTTCAGATTCACATTCATGATTTCGCATTCATCTGATATTGTCCTACCCAAAAAAATGCTTTCTGAAACATACGACAATTCCTATAATAACTCCATCAGTTTCGTTCCGTAACACCAGGGATACGTAGCCAACTCAGGAACCAGGGTTCAGCATCCATTTTTTCCAAATCACATCATCCCTCATTTAATTCGACCAAAATTGGTCATCATTTTCTTTACCCGACAACTCTTTCATCATTCCCGGGTAAAGAGGGGCAGCTGTTGATACCCAATTTCACCCTCATATTTTCTCTCTATATATATACTCTTAAAACATCAATTTTGCATCATTATTTAGTTCACAAATCTATACCAGCATTTTTATAATTTTCATAATTTTTAGAGCTTTTAAATTAATATTCTTGCATTTAAATTACATAAATATTTAATAATTATCCCTTTAAATTATTTGTGATGACTTAATTATCCAAATTACAATTTTTCATCCTCATATATGTTTCCTAATATTTTCACTTTATTTCATATAATTACATTAGCATTTTTAAGCTATTTATCTAATTTTGAAATAATAGCCTATATTCATATACAAATGCTCCTTATCTATATTGTTCGTGTCAAAATATAGCATTTTATATGTTTATAATTCCAAATTCATAAAAATAGTTTTTATTCATTTATGCCAATTTTACGCCAATTTTCAAACAAAAATTAGCCCAGTAACCTACCCTAATAACTCCAAGCCCAAATCATAACCAACTTAGTCGGACCCCTTTAAAATAACTCGCCCCGCTTCCCTGTTTGATCTTGGTCGTTGACATAAAATGATCGACGGTCCATAATTAAGCTACCCGTTTCTTTATATCCCCTCACCCCAAAAACCCTAACCCATTTCTATTAACCCGCCGCCCCTGAAATCCCTAGAACCCCTTTGTTCTCTGAAGAATCCTAATCGCCGCCCTCTCTGATACTTCCCCTAATCCCGTTAACAATGGGATTCTTCCATTATTTACTTACCATATTAGTTTTCCCTCGCTACTGGGTGTTTCTATATGGTATTACATAAGTACTTGCTCTATTCTGGCAAGTGTAAACCTCCGAATCAAGGGAGATTATCTTCACCCTTCAAAATCTAGACGATATCTCGTCCATATACATTCGATACCATGCTATGTGAGTCCGATTTCAGTGAGACCTCTGTTGGTTTGTGTTTTCCCTCTTGAACTAGGGTTTGCCCGTTTTCTCTCCTAAATTGATCTGAATCGACTTTGCATACTTCTTTTCCCCCTTATTTTAGGTTTTATTTACTTTTTTCCTTGTTTATTTTCCCAATTTTGCTACTATATAAGCCCGTCCATATTCCCCTTTGGGACAGACTTTAATCGATAGACTTTCACTAAAAATTGGAGCTTTGTTCAGTGATTCGCCCATTCTCTTGTTCTGTACTTCATTTTGGCCGGCTGAAAACCAAGGCCACTGAGATTCTGTTATTCTAACTTTCTCTTGGTGCGAGCATTGCCCGAGTTATTTTGAAGCTCTTGGGAACTTTGACGCGAGATTATCGGTTCTTGTGGAATTCTTTATCTTTACTGTTATTCGTTTAACTGGTAAGTTACTTGACTTTTGCAATTTCATCCCTATGTATCTCTGATTTGCATGTGTTCTTACTTCTGAAATCCATGTCTTAATGTGTTTCTGGGTTACTTGCACCACTCTGTTAACTTTACACACATTTTAAGTATTTAGCATTTAACTACTCCTAATGCTGCTCGTTCTGAGATTAACTATGTCTAACTTGGATAATCTAAACCCTTTCTAAACTCATTTAGCTAGTGTATTGACACTTGAATGTTCATGAATATGCTTACTTGCTTGGTCCTGAATCTCTGTAATGAATGCCTCACATTTGTAATAACATGTGTTAAGACTTTTGTTGTTGATTATAACTTGTCTCTCTGCTGTTGTGTCACTCAGCATGCTCACTCGATCCCATACCTCTTTAGTGATTGCTTTTGATTTTAGAACAGTTATCTCAGCATGTTTTCCCTACCAAGTTTGAATTGTTGTTTCATGATATTTGGATGAATCCTTGGTATAACTGGACCTTCTTTAGTTAGCTTGTCTTCTGTGTCAATACCTGAATGCCTACATTTGCTATTTGACATGAGTTTACTTTCCACTATGTTCTGAATCTCTGTAATGATAGTCTTGCATATGTAATGTGTTTTAATGTGTGTTGAGACCTTTCTATTGAATATGATCTTTCCCCTCTGCTAATATGTCCTTCAGTATGTCTTTGACTCACTTGATGACATCTTCTTTCTGTGATTACTTGGTTCATCACAATGCGCATTCCCCATCATGTCTAAATGCTGTCTTTTTTCCTAATAATGACACTGGGATGTATACTTAGCATAATTTGAACCTCTCATGTTTCAACTTGTTTAGTATTGTGCATCTGTGCATGATAATCTTTGTCAATCCTGCAAACTTGTGCTTTCCTTAACTCTTTCAATATGTGACTGCCTATGTGTTAAGTGTTGAACCTGCTTCTAAGTCCCTACTGAACTTGCGTCTAAGTCCTGTGACTTGTTTGATTGGCTACTTTGTATGCTCAACTTTTCTATGTCTATTTTAAGTTATAAGTGTATCCCTCAATTCCTGTCCCTCAACCATTGTCCACTCTCCCTCACTTGTTACCTATGATATCTTGAACCTCTCATTCTTAGTCGGCTGAAAGCCAA
This sequence comes from Nicotiana knightiana, assembly GCA_005239525.1. Lineage (NCBI taxonomy): Eukaryota > Viridiplantae > Streptophyta > Magnoliopsida > Solanales > Solanaceae > Nicotiana > Nicotiana knightiana. The sequence goes on along the minus strand of ML391819.1, from coordinate 53,055 downwards.
GGCTACCAAAGCTCTTACTACTGACCTCCCTAGTGTGAGCACTGCTCGGTTTCCATTTGAGACCCTTGTTGTAACGACCCAACCGGTCGTTTTGAGCATTTGCACTTTGCTCTCCAGGTCTCGAGCATGACTAGCCCCGTATGATGTATTATGACTTATGTAAATTATCGATTTTGATTTTCATGATAATCGGAATAGATTTGGAAGAACAATTCTTAGCTTGAAGCTTTAAATATGAAAGGTTTGACCAAGTTTTGACTTTTTAGTATTCGATCTCGGATTTAGATTTTTATGATTGATTAGATCCGTTAGGTGATTTTTGATTTTGGAGCGCGTCCGGAATGTGATTTGGAGATCCGTGGTAAAATTAGGCTTGAATTTGTGAAGTTAAACATTTGGTGTTTCTCGGTCGGCACTGGAAATTTTGATATCGAGGTCGGAATGGAATTCCGGAAGTTGGAATAGGTTTGTTGTGTCATTTGTGACTTGTTTGAAAAAATTGAGGTTAATCGGACTTGATTTGATAGGTTTTGGCATCAAATATAGAAGTTGGAAGTTCTTAGTTTCATTAAGCTTGAATTGGGGTGTGATTCACGGTTTTAGCATTGTTTGATGTAATTTGAGGCATCGACTAAGTTTGTGTCATATTATAGGACTTGTTATTATACTTGGTTGGGGTCCCATGAGGATCACATAAGTTTTGGAAGAGTTTTTGGAAGATTTTGGTGTTTTGAGCATAAGCATGTAATGATCCAACGGTCCATTTTTAGTTCTAGAGATCGAAATTTGATTTCGAGACTTACGGGATTTTGATAATGAATTATAGCAGTGATCTGGAATGTTTGGTCTATTTTCATCAGGTCGCGATTGGGTTTTTGACACAAAACATGAGTTAATTGTTTAACGAGCGAAATGGGTATCGCACTGAGCAAATAAGCTCCGAATTGAGTTTCGATTGAAGGGCTATGTTCGTATTAATATTATTTGTGACTCATAGGAACAAGAATCATTGAATTCCGAGTTCGTATGGTGGAGTTGGAGCCTTTTTAGTGAAAATAAACATTGATGGTGCAACAGGATCTGGTGCGCACCTTTAGCGACCAAATTTGGAACTTTTAGCGACGAGATTGGGCTTTTAGCGACCAGATTCGTGTTTTTATTGAGCTGTCTTATTTTTTTTTTAGCTCATTTCCACATTTTTGGATGAAAAGAACGCGGCTTGGGGCGATTTTTGAGCGACAAGTCATGGGAAATCTTGAGGTAAGTCACTTGTGATCATTTCTACTCCATAATATTCAATTATCATCGAATAATCCGACTAAATTACATGTTTTTCAAATGGGTTTCGTCTCCCTAGCATATATTGATGTTATTAATCTGGTTTTGGTTAGATTCAGAGCATTCGGGAGCCGATTCAAGGGGCAAGAGCATCACGGAGTAGTTTTCGGGCTGGTTTGAGGTAAGTAATGACTGTAAATTATGTCCTGAGGGTATGAAACCCCGGACTTCACACTGTATCACTATTTTGGAGTGGCGCACATACTAGATGACGAGTGTGTGGCATACACCGATAGGGATTGTGACTTGGTCCGTCCAGTAGCAACTATTAAGTTGCGTATTTGATTATAAACCATATGATATTTCATGTTTAAAGATTATTACTATGTTTTGGGCGGAATGTCGTATTTGGGCCTCGTGCCATGTGTTTAGACCCTTGAGGGCTTTTTACTGCTATTCCTCACTGTGTTGACTTATGATTTACACTCAGCCATATTATGCTTAACTGATTTAAAACTCAGTCTCATTTACACTACTTTGATACATAAAATGATATTTTTGGGTCGAGTACCCTGTTTTACTGATAGCCCGAGTCGCTTTTGAGAGGTTTCTGACTGAGTGAGGCAGAGATCCTATATTGTGAGGAGTATATATGGATCGGGCTGCACGTCGCAGCGATATTGGATCAGGCTGCACGCCGCAACAATATAACGCTTAGGCTGTAGGAGCCCCTCCGGAGTCTGTACACCCCCATGTAGCGCAGGTACCTACTGAGTGACGAGTGATTGAGAGGTATGAGTGGATGTGAGGTTGCCCGGGGGGCTGATTATGAGTGATTGTGAGGCATGCTGAGGGACTGATTCTGAGCGATGTTATGCCCGAGGGGCGGTTTATTATTCATGTTTTGCCCGAGTGGCTACTTATGATTCATTTCATTTTACAGTAAACTTCTTGGACATTTCATTGAAACTGTTGGAAATTACATTTTTTTCAAAGGATTTTCACTGAAATCGGCTTTTTAAGCATGATGATTTAACGTATACACTGTTGGAAAGAAAGACTGTGCTTATTATATATTGATGATTTGACTTTATGCGTTTCTTACTGCTCAGACCTGATTTATTTTCATTACTACTGAGTTGGCGTACCCACATTACTCCCTGCACCTTGTGTGCAGATCCAGGTGCTAAGGCAGAGTGAGTTGTCTATCTGTTCCAGAGACTTCTCGGAGATTTTGTGAGGTAGTTGCACGCGTTCGCAGCCCTGCTCTCTCCTGCTTACTATTATAGAGTTTATTTTCCAGACTTTTATATTTTCTTTAGATGCCCATGACCTGTGACTCCGGGGTCTTGGGGTTGTATTTTAAACATATATGGTGTAGCTTTGTTTGTTTAAAAGGTAATTAAATGAAACCTTTACGAGTTATCAGTTTAGAAATGATATAAACGAAAGATTCTTTACGCTGAGTGTTAATTTGGCTGGCCTAGTTCCACGATAGGCTCCATCATGACTAGTTTAGATTTGGGGTCGTCACAAGCTGGTATCAGACCCTAGGTTGCATAGGACTCACCGGTCATGAGCAAGTTTAGTAGAGTCTTGTGGATCGGTACGGAGACGTCTGTACTTATCTTCGAGAGGCTGCATAACCCTTAGGAAAAATCTCACATTCTGGAATTCTTGTCGTGCGAATCCATTTATTTAGCCAAAAGCGTAACTCTTTGAATTCCTTTCATGTATTCTTATGCGCACATGTGTGCTCGGTATCAGTTGTGCATCGACGGCTTGTGATTCCCATGGGTGAGATGTGATTTTTAGCATATTGATAATGGGCCAGTCTGGAGGACTTGAGGCCGAATTTTGTCTGGAGGACTTGAGGCCGAATTTTGTCTGTCGCTTGAGTGTTGAGATTTTGTTTGTGCGAGCACGTGCATTTGGGGACTTATCCGTTTGTGTTCTTATTAATGGGATTTGGTGACTAGATGACTACGTGGTGAGTGTGATTTGATGGTTAGATGTGTTTAGGGTGTTTGATTATGACAAAAATGAATTGGCGGGAGATGTAGCAAGAACCATTGAGCATTTTACTTCTGTCTTAAGTTAGAATATGGCCTCGAGTTGCGAGTGTATTGAAGGACCTCTCGTGTAGCTTAGTTGTGGAGTGAAGTGGATTTACCTGTTGTGTTCTGAGCTTCTGGTGATGTCTTTTGGGCTAACCAATGCCCCAATAGTCTCATGTATTTGATTAACGGGGTATTTCAGTTGTGATAGCACTCTGTTGTTATTGTATTCATTGATAGCATCCTGGCGTACTCATGTAACCAGGGGTAGCATACTCAGCATTTGAGGGTGGTATTATAAGGATTCATGGAGGAGAAACTCTATGCAAAGTTCTCCAAGTGTGAATTTTGGCCCAGTTCAGTAGAATTCTTGGGACATGTGGTGTCCAGTAAGGGTATCCATGTGGTCAGACGAGTGTGAGTAGAGCTTCCAGAAGCACAAGATTTCCTTGACCACAGCTCCGGTGTTAGTTCTGCCATCAGCTTCAGGTTCTTATACCGCGTATCTTGATGCCTCGAGGATAGGAATTGGTTCTGTTTTAGTGCAGGAGGGTATAGTGATTGCGTGATAGCTATGATTTTTGGAAGGGTATAGAGATGATATCAGTTTGAGGCTAAACATGCGGGGTTACCTCCGCGAGGTATCCTGAGGTTGTGTGACCCTTAGGTGGTTTTGTGGTAAGTACTCTTTTATCAGTAGTTGATATATCTTGCAATTTGAGTTAGGTCACTTGTGGAAGTTGGCATTGGATATTACAATGGTGAATGCGAGATTTGCATACAATTTGGGATATTAGATTGGGTTGTTTTGTATGAGCGTATGAAGGATTTAGTTGAATCTCACTACAGTATGGTGGCAGTGATAGCATATGGGCATTGTGAGTTATCGTTTGTCTTGATTGTTGGCTTTGAGTCAAGTGGGGGAGTCTGTTAATGTTAAGTTTATTGCACAATTATGTTTTGCATTGGTCTTGGTTCGAGGTATGTCAAGGAATCAGTTATGACCTGTAGAGGTGGAATTTGGGAAGGTCTTGAGTAACAGAAATTTTGAATACAGGTTGTAATATACTCTATGGGTAATTGGGTTTTATTGAATGTATGAGTTGTATTAGTAAAGGGTGTATTCTATGCGGAGTAGGGATATGCTTGGTTGTTTCGAAGTGTGGATTACTTCCTAGTATGTAGGGTGCAGATGGGGCTAGGTCGTACGGTCTATTTAATCAATTTAATTGAGAATTGCGTAGAGTGGGTGACTCTCGAGAATGGTTCTGATGGTTCAAGGTTATATGTAACGATTGGAAATCTTCGAGATGTGTAATTGGCTAAAAACTGAGATTTACGTTGGAGGGTGTAAAACATTATCATAGATTCTTCATATCAGTATCAGGAAGGTGAAGGTAATGGTTTTAGATTTTCAATAAGTCTCTTCAGGGTAAGTATTTTGAATATGGTGCTTTATGGGATATTTGAGAGAGTATTCAGCAACTTATGAGCCTTAGACGGTATGGTTTTATGTTGGGGTCTCGTGTGGTGAGTCTGGGTTGAGGATTGAGGTATTATGGCAAGGAGAAGTACTAATTCGAAGATAATTCAGAAGCAACTTGGATAAATAGGACAACTTGGTAGTAGGTCGGATCGGCATGGTAAGGGATATGATTAGTTCTTTGGTTGCTTATGAGGTAATGAGTTTTTATAGGTGTTTCTTGGCAATGTTCTTGGGTTTTGGTGACCTGTGTAGCTTGGTTGAGTTAGAAGGATTCAGTCTTGACGGTTTGATGTTGAACAAATGGAATTCGGATAGTTCTGGATGGTTTCTACTACGGTTAGAGATGTGTATTTTCTACCGGCGTGAGGAGCATGTGATGTATAGTGATTTTGCTTCTGCATGGGATCAAATGTTAAGTTCTTGACTACTTGGGTGCGTAGTTGTTTGTGGATCGGAAGAGATCATGAAGTTCTCATATTTATCATAGGATGACGTGGCATATGCGGTATGTTGTGTAGAGTTGAGATTTGCATATGTGAGATCTCGGTTCAGTCCTGGAAGGAAGGTCAAATTTCTCAGGCAGCATAGTTAGTTTCAGATGACTAGGTAGATGATATCACCAATTGGGTGGCTTGATGAGGGTATACATTTCAGAAAGGTCAATGTGTGGAGTTAAGGGTGCTTCACCGGTATTGCGACGCTCTCTTTTTGGATTGACTACTGATATTCAAGGTTGCTTGGTGACATAGAGGAATTATGGGGGTATCCCTCATGGAATGATTGAGTATTAGAGACATGTTATATATTCGAGTGATAGAGTTGGGATCAGATATGGTAATTGGTGCGCTTCATGGACTTCGATACTAGGTGTTTTCATAAACAAATTAATTTGTGGTTGTGGACTGTGAGGATACGAGCAAAGCTAGTCAGATGTTAGTATATGCCATGATTCACTCATTGTGAACTTTCAGAGAGTTATCTATCTGTTGTGGGTGACCAGAGTTGATTTAGGGTTATTGGTAGGCCAGTATGGGTGTGTGTTCTACACCGGGTCGTAATTGTTGACTCTGAATTGCTATTGTCGAGGGATGTACCATTCGATTGTCGTTGAGTTTATTCATATTATGAAGTGATCTATGAGTTACCCTTCAATGTTGCGAGGAGTGGTGATTGTTGGTTATATGCACATATGGTGCAGATTTATTTGGGCTTTATAGCGGGATTTGAGTAACGTAAGTAATTGAGCATTGCGGGATTGAGACGTATTGGTTATGTTCCTTCTTATTCGGGTTGGCATGGCATTGCGTCATTTACTTCTCCGTGGTTATGGTGATTTACTTTAGGTACTAGATATCAAATTGCGCGTGGTTGATGATTTTGAGCATGGTAACTTGAAGTGTCTCATGTGGACCAGTGTTTGGATAGGGTCGCGCATTGCAGCGATGTTATGTAGAGATATGATCCTTCGGGTTAGATTCATGTGTTCTGGTTCTACGATGTGTGATGGGTTCTAAGCATTATGTTGTGGTGGTACTGGTGAGCTTGCGGTACAACTCTCTCATTTGAGTCATTTTTCCATGATTTGAGTACATTTGGACTGTTTCTTATAGGTGCGCGGGTCGCACGGGTTGTGGCTTTAGATTGTATCGATGTGTCATGTCACTAGAGTAGTCATCTTCGATGAGATGAGGTCATTGGGATCTAGAATGAATACTATCAGATTCGATTTCAGCATGTTGGAAGGATAATATCGGGATTCGGCTTAAAAATTTACTATGGTCCTTGCCAAAGGAGAGTGAGCTCCATGACTGGTTGATATGAGGAATGTTTATGACTTTCTGCGTGTTTCATTCATCATTGGCAGTATACGAAAGTGTTGGAATGAGGCTTTGCTTTGATAAAAAGGTTTATTACCGGAATTGGGTTATTTGAGCAGCTGCTGTGATTAGAAGTTATCGCTATGAGTGTTTCAGTTAAGCGGTATATCGTGTGATTTTCATCTTGGATTGCGGTTATGTATTGATACATTGTGTTCAGACTTATTCAATGTGTAGATGTGAGATTCGGATCTTATAGACAATTTCGGAAGTGGAAAATTCGTTCTAAGGTTATGTGCTAGGGTGAATTGTGAAATTTCAGTTATGTTGTGTTACCGGACCTATATGGGATAGGGTGACGTGGGATCACCCCCGGGTATGTGCATGTCAAGGTTACCTAGTGATTTGATGGTTTCGTAACAACTCTCGGCACGCTCGAGGACGAACGTATGTTGAAGTGGGGGAGGATGTAACGACCCAACTGGTCGTTTTGAGCATTTGCACTTTGCTCACCAGTTCTCGGGCATGACTAGCCCCGTATGATGTATTATGACTTATGTAAATCGTCGATTTTGGTTTTCATGATAATCGATAGATTTGGAAGAACAATTCTCAGCTTGAAGCTTTAAATATGAAAGGTTTGACCAATTTTTGACTTTTTAGTATTCGATCTCGGATTTGGATTTTTATGATTTGGGTAGATCCGTTAGGTGATTTTTGACTTGGGAGCGCGTCCGGAATGTGATTTGGAGGTCTGTGGTAAAATTAGGCTTGAGTTGGCGAAATTGAAAATTTGGTGTTTCTCGGTCGGCAGTGGAAATTTTTTATATTGAGATCAGAATGGAATTCCGAAAGTTTGAATAGGTTTGTTGTGTCATTTGTGACTTCTATGAAAAATTTGAGGTTAATCGGACTTGATTAGATAGGTTTCGGCATCAAATATAGAAGTTGGAAGTTCTTAGTTTCATTAAGCTTGAATTGGGGTGTGATTCATGGTTTTAGCATCATTGGATGTAATTTGAGGCATCGACTAAGTTTGTGTCATATTATGGGACTTGTTAGTATACTTGGTTGGGGTCCCATGAGGCTCGGATAAGTTTTGGAAGATTTTGTTGTTTTGAGCATAATCATGTAATGATCCAAAGGTCCATCTTTTGTTCTAGAGATCGAAATTTGATTTCGAGACTTCCGGGATTTTGATAATGAATTCGGGCAAGTATCACACACACACACACACACATATATATATATATATATATATATATATATATATATATATATATATATGGATCGGGTTACACGTCGCAGCGAGATATGTTGGATCGGGCTGCACGCCGCAACGATATTGGGTCGGGCTTCATGCCGCAACGATATAGCGCTTGGGCAGTTGGAGCCCCTCCAGAGTCGGTATACCCCCATTGAGCGCAGGTAACTACTGAGTGCGAGTGCCGAGTGCTGAGTGCTGAGTGACGAGTGATTGGGAGGCATGAGTGGCTATGAGGTTGCTCGAGGGGCTGAGTACGAGTGATTGTGAGGCATGCTGAGGGACTGATTCTGAGTGATTTTATGCCCGAGGGGCGTTTTTTATTCATGTTTGCTCGAGTGGCTACTTATGATTCATTTTATTTTACACTAAACTTCTTGGACATTTTATTGGAACTGTTGGAAATTACATTTTTTTCAAAGGATTTTCACTGAAATCGGCTTTTTAAGCATGATGATTTAATGTATACACTGTTGGAAAGAAAGACTGTGCTTATTTTAAATTGATGATTCGACTTTATGTGTTTCTTACTGCTCCGACCTGATTTATTTTCATTATTACTAAGTTGGTGTACTCACATTACTCCCTACACCTTGTGTGCAAATCTAGGTGTTAGGGCAAAGTGAGCTGTCTATCTGTTCCAGAGACTTCTCGGAGATTTTGCGAGGTAGTTGCACGCGTCCACAACCCTACTCTCTTCTGCTTACTATTATAGAGTTTATTTTCTAGACTTGTATATTTTCTGTAGATGCTCATGGCCAGTGACTCCGGGGTCTTGGGGTTATATTTTCAACATATATGGTGTAGCTTTGTCTGTTTAAAAGGTAATTTAAATGAAACCTTTACGGGTTATCAATTTAGAAATGATATAAATGAAAGATTCTTTACGCTGAGTGTTAATTTGGCTGGCCTAGTTCCACGATAGGCGCCATCACGACTAGTTTAGATTTGGGGTCATGACACTTGTGAACTCTGACACACTAGTATTTGGGTCTTTAGTCCCTCCCTAAAACTTGATCTACCCCACTCAACCCTTTATTCCTATTATTTGTTGAATCTAAGCTGGTTGATTTAAGTAATTCAATGCTTGGCAATATGGTTATATGATTTGGATTTGGTCTCTTCTATGGATTCTGGGTTGTGTTGACGAATATTGCTGAAGGCCCCAAAAAATCTTGAGTATTTCTTTTAGGCATGATGTGAGCCTATTGTCATTATTTGTATAATATTTGTAATCTTATTCATTATGTGCCTATAATAACTTTGTAATAAACAATTGGGGTGTTAGTAAAAAAAATGGGGAGTGGGTAGATTCTTAATATTTGCGTACAAAAGGGGTAGACAAAATGCCTATAGGACTCAGTGATTTACTTGCTATATATGTTATTCAATCACTATGTGCAAAAAAGAAATCATGTCATTAGGGGAAGCGCGCGCGCACACACACATACTGTCTGTTAGCAAACATGAATTCAAAATGCTGCAATTATGCTTACTGCTACGTGCTACTAGAAAATCTTTGTCACGCCCTAAACCTGGGGAGGCGTAGCTGGCACCCGGCGCCGTACTGGCCCGAGTGAACCACTCTGAATCTCTTTTTCTATAATGGTTCAACATGGACAAAAATCATATGTATAACTATAAGCAGGCAAACATTGTATCAATGAAGCATCGTTATTAAAACATGAATACATATGTGCCGTCAAAGCCTCTGACATACTGTACAAAATGAAACTTCGTGTCTATAAAGCCTCTAAGAGTATTTGACAACAAAAGGGACAGGGTACCGGCCATCCCATAAGTCTATAGAAAAACTCAGACACGATAACTCATAGACTCGGCTGCACTCCGAATGAGGTGGAGTCTCAATGATCGTTCGCTGAATGCTAACCTCGTCTACTATAAGGGCTCATCAAACTTATCTTTTTCTTCTGAAACTATCATGGGCCAGCATGGAACCAGGTGCCCGTCGTGACCCTTCTGTTTGGTTCATGAAAATCCGCCTATAGGAATATGTCACTGATTTTTCTTTCAATTCGCATCAGCACATTCACTAGAAATCATGCCTATAGGATTCTGATTATTCTGTTTACCACTGTTCACCTAGAAAATATGCCTATAAGGTTAAGTTATTACAATAAAATCGGCTCCAAGTGCTAATCGTTAGAGATCCTGCTTATAAGGTGTAATTGCTCGCCCTAAGTTGTTAATGTTGAACTTCTCAAACACTTTTGTTAATTATCCATGCTATTACTAGAAATCATAAGTAGTTCTGTGGCTTTTTCTCCAATAGATTTCACTATCATTTACTGCGTAGCTCACCTAGACATAACATCTATAGTTTTAATAAATTGAAACCTGCGATCTCAATAATCAGCTTGTAACAACTATATAATCCTGTCTATGAGAAGCACCTTGCATTTGAAACTGCATGTATGTCTTAATTCAAAGTCACCTAGAAGTCATATTTATAGGGCCTAAGGTTCTTAATTCTGAACTACCTAATCTGAACATTTGTGTGCATTTATTGCTTAAGTGTGGAGGCTAACTTGAGCCCTTAACTGCCCGTATTTGAATTCCAATGTGTTTTTGTATGTCGCCCAGTTTTAACATTTTGAGCAGCCTAGATAAGGTCTAGAACTTCCTAAATAGAGGTCCAAAACCTCCTGGACCATAGGTATGGGACAGATAGTGCACGCGTAGGGCACGACTTAGAAATGAATTAGACCGTTTTTAGGTAAATAACTTTAACATAGTAATCGGGTAGCAGGAGATGATAGTATGTGCCCGCTGAATAATATGAGTAACTCCCTACCTCAAAGGAGTTGCGAAATATTATTTATGTTTCACGAGGTGATCCTTTAGGATAAAAAACGTAGGAACCCCCCCCCCCCC